>JANIVQ010000089.1:0-22757 GCA_030555925.1 Insectozyma xiaguanensis | reverse complement strand
CCAATTTTAGATAATAATGCCCAAATTTTAAATATCAATTCAGTATTGATCTTTTCTCCAATGTGTTTTAATTTTTTAACTAGTTTTGATTTAGAGAGAATTTTGAAATGTTTTCTTTTTGGTGGAGTGACAATTCTCTCTTTGGAATTTAAATCAAAGTTTGAAAATGAATAACAATCTTCATAATCTGTATCTTCATAATCTGTTTCTTCATAATACAATGGAGGTTTCAAATTTGGTAACTTAATAATTTGTAAATTCAAAGCTAAAGAATTTAAAGGTGAAGTTGGTGTATCTGATGGAGCATTGATATAAAGTGGTTTGTTAATTGATGGTAAAATAAATTTGGTTTCTTTCATGGTATGGTTAATTAATGGTTCTACTATTGGTTTGGTGGTTTCAGTTTCTTTAATGTTATCAATTGATTGTAAAATGGTTTCATCAATTTCTTCTTCTTCGATAATGGTGTCAAGTGGTTGAGTGAAAATTGATGGTAAAGTAAATGGAGTTTCTTTAATGGTATTTTTAAATGGTGGTTCAACTGATGGTTTGGTAGCTTCAGCTTCTTTGATTTCTTTGATTGGTTCTGAAATAGATTCATCAATTTCATCTTCTTCAAAAATGGTATAAAGTGGTTGAGTGAAAATTGATGGTAAAGTAAGTTTAGTTTCTTTTACGGTTTGTTTAATTAATGGTGCAACTGGTGGTTTAACTAATGGTTTGATAGTAGTTTTTTCAATTATTTCGATTAAGTATGGATCGATGAAGTCTGGAGCAGCATGATCAATTAATTCTTGTTCAAGAAATGATGGTAAAGTATGCTCAAAATCATCTTGAGAAATTGGTTGAATAAATTCGGTATTTTCAACTGATGATGATTTTCTTGAAAAGGTTAAATGTAATTTGGATTTGATTGATTTAATTTTGTCAATAAAGGATTTGAAAACCATGATTAAACTTGAATTGTGATAATGAAAAAGAGTATTTTTTCTTATTGTGTATATGTGATTATATAGTTGCGAAAATTAACATACCAAGAAAAAAGAATAACAAATTTTTTGCAACCAGGGGAAATAAGTATGAACTCCGTTATCTTAAAGCCCAAACAATACAATAGGTAGCTAATCTTGTAAATCGATGCTCTCAAATTATAAATCAACACGTAACATCAGTTACTGTCTTAAAAGAAAGCAATTTAGAAAAACTTTCAAAGAATTACTCGTTCTTATAGAGAAACGAACGGCTTTTTCATACAAAATCAGTTTTGAAAAATAAATTTAACTTTCTTTAACTTGTCTTTTGGTAAACAATCATACAGTATTTTATTGTACCAACTATAGAATCAATTTTTGTATATATATTACCTTAGATTGATTGATTACATGTTATTCAACAATGTTTTAAACAAGATTTTGTATGTTTTGATAGTGTTTTTCAACAAATTTCAACATAACACTAGCTTTGCAGCTTACCAAAAAATTGCAACCTATGAAAAAAATAAATGTAGAACATCCAAATTAGAAAAATACATGATGTAATATTCAATTTTATAAAGAGCTATACTAAGTTAATCTCGAATGTAATCAATTTGCCATGATATTGGGAATAATCACCGAAATAACGAGTGATTCAAATATTTCTTGTACAGTATAAATCAACTTTTATTTTTTTAAATTCTGTGCATTTTATCTTCTTAACAAACTAATTTTGGCAATTAAGTATCAAGATCTAATGATTTAGACCATTTAGTAAATTAATAGCTATATTCAAGTCTCAATAATGGAACTATGAAAATTGATAATAGCTACATGCAAAGTATGCTGTCTTCTTCCTAAGTAAACTTAAAAGTAAATTGCGTTATTCCTTTGAAGTGTATCTTTCAGTTTCTGTAGATAATGACCTCGCTGTCTTATATACCTTCAACGGTCAACTTAAATTATTTTGATTTTGAAACGGCTTTGCTGATCCGTGAAAATGATTTATAAAAATGGCTACCCGTATTCAAACTATGATTTATTGAAAGTTTCAAAGAAGGAAGAATTTTTAATATGTAATGAAAACAGTGAGCTATTAATGTAGAATCATTGTCTATAGAAACAGGAACAATGAATATCAATTAGAATTTAAAGATGAATTGTATTATATTGTGTGGCATTGATTGCTATCAGCACTAGGTAACATTATACTATTCGAAATTTCTGATTCTTTTACTGATTAAAATGGTCTAGAACCTTAACCACTAGCACGGAATAATAATGATTAGCTTATAGAGAATCTTTAATATTGTTTGGTGAATGACAAAGATCTGATAACGGGAATTTAAAGCAAAATAAATCGTTTGAATTCACTTCAACTTGCTAACAAAATTTCAAATAAAAATCTTTTTAATCATGTTAGTGTTCACCTGCCAACAATTTTAATAAAGATAGAAATGAGCTACATCCAATCAAACAATACTAGGTTGTAAATCTTGCTTCATGTTGAGAAATCTAAAAGTTACTTGGTTGATTATTCAAAAGCCAAGTAGGAAGTTTAATTAAAGCTAGAATAATCAAGGGTTGAAACTGATGAACTAAAGCTAAGAAAAGGGTATACATAATTATATAAAATTGGGGTATAAATTAAGTTTACTAATGTAACATAAATATTTATGATTTATATTTGAAAAGTCAATTTTAAAATAACCCCATCAATTTAAATTTACAGATTTTGTTAACTAAAAGCCAGGTAACTGAAAGATTTCAAATAATTCAAAGTGTTATCTTATTTTCATAACATCTGTCTATCTAACAATGAGCAATCTACAATTCTTAGTTGAATTTTTGTTGAAAATTTGTGATATTGTTAAATTTAAAGTTTTGACATAATGAACAAAGATTTTATTAAAGATTAGATACAAATTAAAAAACTTTATTTGGAATTTATCTATTGTTACACTTACCCCAACTTGTTTGTTCAAGAGCAATTTCAAAGAAGTATTCGATGTCTAAATTCAGCCAAGTTGAATCATTTAAAGTTCAATATTAGGATTAAAATGTTTTCTCAAGTCATCCGAGAATAACTTGCTATGACGTTTATCAAAACTATTGCCAGAAGAAACCCTCCAAACTTTAACACTAATATTTCAAAAGTCATTTTATCCTTCTTCTTCTGCATTCGGTCTCTAAATCTATCTTTAGAACAAATTACGAAGTAGAAAGTTAGCCCATCATCAACACAATGTTCACAACCATTGTAAATACCGAAAAAGAGCAGAACAAGAAAAAATAAAAATAAAAATAACTCAAAGTTCAGCCGTTGATGCAAAATTTTTAAAATACGCAAATTTCGGAACTATTTTTCTACTATCCGTAAATTTTACTCTTTAGGAAAATTATAAACTTTGATCAAATGATCATGATAATTGATATGAACAGTGTTGGAATACTGGATACAGTATCATATAATAGGAGAATTGACTAGTATTTAAAAAGAATAGGGGTAGGGAATTTATAAATGGAAGGTTCTAAAATGAATTGTCGCAGCAAGCATCAAGCAAACAAGAAAAATAAACAACTGGTTAAAGAACGTCGAACACAGTTTGAAATCCGAATAAAGTAAACTAATGAAAATGGTTAACGCCATATGATCCAAATTCCCAATTCTATCCCCCTATTTCACAATAACCATGCGATTCTACAAACATTGAGCATGGTTTAATTATAGCAATGGAATAAAGATGGAGACATCGGAAATAAAAAATTTTTTTAGAAAATTTACGGGTTAGATGGGTAACAAAAGCAAATTTGGTAAAATATAAACAAAATAGACTCGGAAATTATGGAAACCACCTGCACACAATCATGAACGGTTAACCAATGGATTGTCAACCGATTCATACCTACAACAACAACAACCATTATTGCGCTAATTATTGTAGTCTCAGTACCATCTGAATATGTTTCAACTAAATTTTGATAATTTAATGATACTTTGGTGAGAGGGAAATAGTTGATAGTCGTCTAAATACTTGAGAAATGTTGACACATCACCAGTTGAAGAATGTATAATCTAAGAAGGTTAGTAGTAGATCGTCATCATCATGATAATCACTGTTTATTGTCTTAACCGTGTGTGAAATGTATGGTTGTTTATAAATTTGTAATGAATTATACATTTATAAAAATAGGTGAATGCACAATTACTTAAATTATTTTAAATGTCACATTTGAAGTTTCTTTTTTACAACAACTTTATCGATTTATATATAAACCACATCAAATAATCTCTAAATAATTTTAACCAACCACTTTTATCAATCTTCATTTCAATCTTAATACTTTATAATATCTATTCTTTTAATTAATTCCGTTTTCATTTCTTTCATACAATAATTTCAATCTTAATCCTAATCATGAGTACTACTACTACAACAATTACTGATACCTATACCACATATCCTTTACAACAGAATAAAACCACAATTCAACAAAGAACTACGTATCATACATTCAATAAATTATCATCAAAACCAGTGATTCAAAAAACTAAATTATCACCAATTCAGAAAGCATACAATTACTATTATTATACCACACCAGCTTATTTAATGTCAACTGGTGAATTAATTTTATTCAATACAGTTTGTTTATTATTATTAACTATATTCAGTTATTATATCATCTATAAATTACCACAAAGTTTAACAATCTTATTTGAAAAATTTTATTATTATTTATTCGGTAATCAAATTTATTTATATAAATTTTTAAATAACTTAATATCAACTAAATTTGATACAAATCAAACAACAATTTTAATAGATTGAATGGTTTAATGTTTAATGAATGTACGTGTCTATATTGTGAAGAGTAAACTCTGTTGTTTCTTTTTTAATTTTTGTTTTCTTTTATCTAATATTTCAATCTCATCATCGGGTTGTTGGATTGGTTCTTGTTTCTCTTCTTTACCCCAGGTATTTGATATTTTCACTTCATTGACTCTTGGTATCACTTTTTTAACTTGTTTCTTTTGTAAAGCTGGGAATTTAGAGTCATCTTGAATAGTTGTTTTTGTCGTTGGTTTATTATTTAAATAATTTGGTGTGTAATTTGTGGTTGTTGTTCTCTTTGGTGGTGGTGGTGCTGGTTTCTTCATTGTTGTATATTTGATTGGTTGTTGTTGGATAATCTTTTTAGGTTTTGGTTTAGTCAATGCTGGGAATTTCTCACCGGTACTGGTATTATTCACCCAACCTGTATTGAAAACATTTGATGTTGAACCTCCAAGTATTGGAAACAGTTCTTCATCATTGATTAACAATTTCAAATTATTTTGTAAATCAGATGTGAAAAATTCACTAAATTCTGAAATTAAGATATTCAATTCTTCAGTTGATTGATTTGGAAAAAACTCTTTATATTTTGTTAATAACTCTTGATTGTTAATCTTTCTATTTCTATACTGATCATTAATTTTTATAAATTGGTTATATTTACCAAGGTCATAATTTAAATAATGTTTTGCTCGTTCTTCAAATCGTTTACGTTTAATTTCAGGTGTTTGTTGTCCATCATCTTCTTCAGTTAACTTACTGAAATGAGAATTTATCACAATTTTATTTCCCATTCCACCATGTTCTTTTAACATATGTGCAGTTAAATCTATTTCATCACGGAATACAACAAATTTCTTATCAAGACATACTTTATGTGTACATACAAAATGTTCTTTACTAAAATGATGATACAATGAATCATAATTCTTGTAGTAATCTGCAGTCTTTGGACGTGTTTGATCACAAATATGACATCTTTCATGACAATTTCTTATATGAACATTTAATTCATCTTCCAGATAAAATCTCTTGATACAATATTTACATTCTGGATGTCCTTTGAACCCAACTTCCGATCCAACTTGTTGATGTTTCTGTAATCCTTTATAATTGTATAATTCTAATTCACATTTGAACACCTTTTTATTCTTTAAACAAATCAAACAATAATATTTACCATGTTCTTTAACATGAGTTTGTAGTTGTTTAAAATTTGGGAACTTCTCATCACATATTGTACAAACATCATCTAACAACCCAAGGGTATCCTTTGCAATATAATCTTGTATAAACCCAATTTTATATTTCTCATTAACTTTAAAATTCTCATAATCATCAAATTCTTTGTTCAATTCATTTGTCATTATAACCAACAGATTTTCACTTCTACATATTAAACAATTCAATTTTTCATACAAAGCACGTTGTCGAAACGTACATTTATGACATGTGGTATGGTTGCATGGTGTCAATGCTGCATACTCTATCTTCTCTGCACAAATGACACAGTCTTGTTGTAATCTTGTCATTGATAATTTTTTTTCAGATGCAACTATTCAATTTAAGTGCTACTTTAAATATTGGTAGATTATTATATAATCCAGGATTATGTTTACCTCATATAACTATTAAATCTTTTGATCAATTACAATTACCAGTAAAAGTTGATAAGGGTGAGATTAAGGCTTTGGTTTTAGATAAAGATAATTGTTTTGCAAAAGATCATGATGATAAAGTATGGCCAGAATATTTACCAATCTGGAATAAATTAATTGAAATGTACCCACATTCATTAGTTGTAAGTAATTCAGCTGGTACAAATGATGATATCAATCATTCTCAAGCTAAAAAGTTGATGGAAAATATTGGTCTTCCAGTTTTATTACATTCAACTAAAAAACCAGGTTGTCATGGTGAAATTATACAACATTTTGAAAAATTAGGGATTAAACCAAATGAGATTTTAGTAGTTGGTGATAGATTATTCACTGATGTTCTAATGGGTAATATGATGGGTAGTTGGACTTGTTGGATAAGTGAAGGTGTTGAAATTAGTCAAGCATTATTTCCAAGAATCGAACGTCAATTTTATAATCACTTTGCAGTTTGATATGCACAATATTTTATTCGATCCACCTTTACAAGGACAACAAATCAACGTTAGTAGTTTGATTATAAATGATATAGAAAGTATATATAATAATTTTTGGTATAAATGTTTATTTAAAATTTATTTTACTTGTTTATTAATTCAATATATCTTGATATATGCTTGTGTTCCATTAGAAGAGATTGAGAATCGTCCTCCAATTTGTATTGTATCTTCAATGTATACATTGGTTATGTTTGTAATAAATGCATCAATATTACCATTATGTTCAAGTACAATTCCAACAATTTTATCATTGAAATGTTTATTCATATCATTTTTATTAGAATTTGTATCACTAATTCTAAGTATTATATCTGTTGCTTTAAGTTTAAAATGTGAAATGTATCAGAATAAAGTAAGAGTTGAATTATATATCAGATTTTTCTATATCCTTTCAATGATTTCATCATTAGTATCAACATCAACTTGTATAAGTTTGATAATCATTTGTCAAAGAGCTTTAGAGTTTATAGCTACAAGGATTGATAAACGACAATTAAATATATTAAAAATATGACATCCATAAAGTATCTGCAGCAGCTAAATTTCTTGGGTTTACAGCTTGAGATATTAATTCCAATACATTTTGTGTAGCAACCCCGGTTCCTGAAACATGACCCATTGTCATTACTCTTTTGATTATTGAATCAACATTTGTTCTTATAACTTCACGTACTTGTTTATCTTGTGGTGATGGTAATGCAGCTGTTGGATTCTTTGTATCATGTTGTGATAAAAATGATATAACCTCATCTCGTACAAATAATGTTAAATATTGTTCCAAATCACTTTCATCTAATAATGCTCTTGATATACACAAGATATAAACTGCTAATATACCTTCTAAACAATTCTCACCAATTAATTTTTGAATATTTGGTGTTAATCTAAATGGTACTTGTTCTGCATTTATAAAAATTGGCAGTGGTTTATTTTGATAATTCTCTAACAACATATTTCTATTTGGCATTTTACATGGTAACATATCTGAAGTCCAAACATTACCAGATTGTTTATTAACATGAATCTTTTGTGGTTGTCTTGCATTGACACACATCATATAAGTTGTGAAAATAAATGATGCATATTGTGATGTAAATTGTTTACGGAATAACCAAAAATCTTCAAAATTTTCATATAAATTTAGGAAATAATCTTTAAGTACTGTTGATGGTACTAATAATGTTTGAATTGCACTTAAAATTTCAACTCGAATACTTGCTAAATCTGGTTTTGGTAATCTTTGATCATATGCAGCTCTTAATTTCTCAACTGTATATATAAATGGTTCATCTCTACTTTTACCATTCTTTTTACAAAAATCTTCATAAATCTTTTGCAATGTTATATCACTTGTATCATCATTGACTATTCTAATATGTGGTGATAATGGTACTGCAATTGGTAATGTAAATTGAATATTACGACGACGTGTTTCAACTTTTCTTGATATACAATCATTGAATATTCTAAATAATTGAAATACATTTTCTTCACGACGACAATGTCTTGCTGCTGGAAATTGAACTGCAAATGCATGTAAACTACCATCATGACCTCTAATTCTTAACCTTTTGTAACAAGCATTTGTACCTCTTGCCAAATCAATTGTTGATAAAAATCTTTCAATCTTGATAAAATGACTATTATTATCTTTATTAAGTAAATATTGTCCTGGTATTTCAATTTCTTCAAATTTTTGATGATGAAATTCACTAAGATGTGGACAAAGATTTTCTAAATTAACTTGTGAAAATCTTCTATCTAATTTATCTTCTAATCGATCTCTCCATTTTCTCAACTTCATAATATATGTTTCCAAATTTGGTTTTGAAATTACTAAATCTTTTTCGAATTCAGCACGTATTTGTTTAGGTAAAACAGTTTCAGCAAACCTTGTAATATTAGCTTCTGTTACTGGTGGTAATTTAGCATCATCTTTTGGATTACCTAACCTATTCAAATATTGTACCCCATCATTTAATAATGCAACACCTAATCTATAAGCATCTTCATCAGCAGTACATTTAAACCTTTGATTAATTTGATCAACTAATGATTCTAATGAAAGTGCCAATAATGGATATGCTGTTTTTAAAATAGCCATAATTTCTTCAACATGTTCTAAAGGTTGACGTACAGAATTTGGAATTGTAACTTCTTTTTCTTCTTGTCTTGCAATTTCAATAGCTTGACGTTGTTGTGCAGAATAATCTTCTTTTGTTGTACGTAATTGGAAATGTAATGCTTGTGGATAACTCTTTGCAATACGAACTAAAATTTGTTTTGCCAATTTAGCTTCTTTATGTGATAATGATGATAATAATTGTGGAATAAATGTAATCCAATACCAAACTGGTACTTCACCTCTAAAATTTTCAAATGCTTGTGCAAGTGTACCTGAAGAATCATCTAAACTAACCAACCATAAAATTCTTGCCAATAATTTTCTTGTTTTACCATTTTTATATAAACCAGCAGCTTGTAAATAACAACTAATTGCATTATTTGCATAAACCATATCATTTGGATTTTCTTTAAACCTACGATCATTAAACATCCCCCATTCAGCCCATGCTTTTGGAAGATTTAAATCAATTTGTACTGAAGTTGCAAATGCTTTATTAGCTTCATCTTTTTGATTCAATTTATTAAGAAACATACCTTTTAATGTAAAAAATTCAGCCTTTTGTTGTGTTGCAAAATAAACTAAATTTGTATTACTAATCACATCAAGACCAGTATTTAATTCATTTGAATTTTGATAATGACATTTCACTTGTTCTTTTAATTTTAAAAATGCTTCTTGAATTTCAATATTTGGTAATTGATAAATTCTTGTCAATTCTTTTATACAAACTTCAGGCATATTATGTTTTCTTGCAACATGAGCAAATCTATTAATAACCCAAGCAATTTCATGAAATCCACGATATGCATATGAATTAGCATTACTTCCAGATGATTGTAATGCAGGTATAAATGGCATATAAACTTTATTAATCACTTGGAATGCATGTTGTCTCCAAGTAACCAAATCATTCCACATATTTATATCATCCCATATATTTGGTAAACGTTCTCTCCAAACTTGTAATACACGTTTCAATTCTTGTGATTTTACATCCAAATTTTGTGCATTAGTTGTAACTAAACTTGCATATACTTGACTGGCTTCCATAAATTCAACATATTGTTGAAATGTATGTAATAATGGAATATGTGCATTGGTAAATCTTTGTGGTAATCCATGCCATTTTCTTAATGCTAATTGTATACCTTCATCACATAATCTTGATAAATCTTGTAACAGTTCTTTTTCTTGACCAAATCCTTGTAAACATAAAAATGTTTCAAATACTTGACGACGTGGTGTTGGAACATCCATTACATTTTTAACTGTTTGATCCAATGTTTCACGGTCATTATACCAATCAGCAATTCTCCAACCACATTCTAATAGTAAATCTGAAAATCCTTCATGTCTTGCTAAATCAGTTAAAATATCCCAATGTTGTAATTTTTCAGAACAAAATATCCAATGATCTTCCCAAAGTGCATATTCAGATTCTCCATATGGTAATGCACCACTACGTGCTTTTATTTGTGCACTTTCATATAATTGTAATGCTTTATCCCAAAATCCAATTTGTTCATATGATAATGCAGATATTGTTTCAGCATATTTAGCTCTTCGTCTCCATAATCCATAAAACATATCTTCTTCTTTTAAAGCAGCATATAATTTTGCAAGTGCATTTTGAGTCACTTCACGTACACTACTAACATCAATATTTTCTAAAATATGTAAACCTTGTGACCAAGCATTGAAATTTGATGCAAGACAATCAATAGCCATTGGTGGTAATTGTAAATCACATCTAGAAACACCTTCAAGTAATGATTGTATAACATTTGGTCTCATATCTATTTGACGTGTATGATAATCTTTAGATAATAATATAACCATAAACCTTGTAAAATCTAAATGTTCAGATCTTGGTATTGATTGGAAAATTATTGGGAAAAATGATGACCAAGTTTTATGAATAGTTTCACTACTTTGATAAAACATATCAATTAATGGTTCAAAAATATCACCAGCTTTAATATTAATATTTAAAAATTCACCATGTTTAGCTAATAATTTTGATAATTCTTCATTTTCAACATCCATACCATCTGTTTGTAATGGAGCTAATTGATATTCATCAACAAGTTCAATTTTTTGTTCAAAATCTATAGATCCAAATAATAATTGTAAAGCTTGGTTTAACCATGGATAATCAGCTAAATATTCCCAATTTTGTTCTCTAATAACATAATATAATCTTTTAGCTACATCTTTTTCTAAACTGTTATTTAAAATTGACATTAATTTTCTTCTTATTGAAACATCTGTAGATCTAGTTCCAACCATGAATGGTTGTTCCATTCGAACAGTTAATTCAGTACAACTAAATGAATCATCTTCAAATATATCAACAATGATTTGATAAAATTCTTTTGATAATGTTGGTTCACCTCTAATTTCAAATACCATCATTTTAGATAATATAGCTGCTTTTTCCTTTGTTGTTGGAAATAAATCAGTTCTTGAAAATACCCAATTTTTAACAATTTTAATGATTTTTTCTAAAGTATCTTTATCCAAACTACGTTCAATCAATTGTGCTAATAATGATAAAAATATACGTCTTTGATCACCAAGACTTGATATCCTCATTGAACAAAGATTAAGAATTTTCTCCAATAATTTTGTTGTCATTTTAGCTTCAAATTCAGATGTATCTTTTGATGCAGGTGTATGAGTTATGGTAATATGATCTTTACATAATTTACTAAAAGTTTTCATAATTGCTGGTAATAATGGATCCAATGTAGTTGGTCTATAATTTGCTAAAGTCCATGATAATGTAACACCAGCAGCTACTGAAGGCATATCACCTAAATCTTCAGAAACAGTAGTTGTAAGTAATTGAATAAATTCTTTTAAATCATCTTCTTCATCTTCATCATTTTCTTCACTATTGATAGCTTTTAAAATTGTACATAAAACACGTTGTAAAACTTCTTGAATATCATGATTATCTGATTTAATACATTTTTCAAGTAATTTTTGAAGATATGATAAATTTGATACTATCCATTCAGGTTTTTTCCATTCTAAAACAACACCCAATACTTCCAATGCATTTAAACAATAACCTAATAAATTACTAGATTCATTTGATAATAAAAATTTTTCAAAAAATGTAAGTTTAACTGAAACTTCAGACCAATGTTCTGGACTTAATAAATCATATAATATTCCCAAAGCTTTTTGACCTAATTCACTTTCAGATGCACGTTGTGGACTAATACAAACATATCTAATTAAAAATGTAACACATGCTTCTCTTTGACCAAATGGTATTGAATATGTTGGTGATGTTGTAAAATCATGTTCAGTTTCTTCAACTTGTGATGTTTTAGCTTTTCTTTCCCAATATAATATTAATTCAGCTAATTCAATTGCTAATACTTGGTTTTCAATTGCTGGATTTGCAAGTATAGTTAATTTACCCATTGCAGTGATGATATTAGATATAAAATGTTCTCTTGCAATGAAAAATAAATCTGGATGTTGAACAATAAATTGATAAACATTTAAAACTTGTGTAACATTGAATCCATCTTCTGAAATAATTCTACGTGGCCATTTCAACCAATTTTCTTTTTTAGACATTACTGGAGCTAATATATCCAATGCTTGTTTAACTAAATGTCTTGAATCAGTTTGATGAGTTCTTAATAATGCAACAAAAACTTGTGTAGCCAATTGATCTGGTGTTTCATAATTTGATATAAAGTATGATGTAGTAACATATGCAACTTGCTTTGTAATATTATCTTCCAATTTGATATAATTCCAACTAAATTTAATAATATCTTTACGTAATTCTTCAATTTCTTTTGGTGCAATTTTCAACAACAATGCGGTGATTTCTAATAATGCATATCGATAACTATCCATTGTACCTGAAGTATGGTTTGTAATTATATCATTTGTTGATTTCCAAACATTTTCATCCAATTTATTCAACCAATATTGATCTTTGAAAAATATCTCAACATTCTTTTCATATATAAATATCGGTTTAAACAACTTCTTCAAGAAAAATATCTTTGATTTCAAACATGCATCTGTACTGATAAAATCAACAATATGATTTAAATATGAAATACGTTTTGAATCTTTACTTGAGACAACTTTGAATATAAAATCTTCAATTTTATTTGAAATTTTCAATTCACATTGACGTTCAACAACTGTGAATAACAAATCAATTTCTTCATTTTGTCCAAGGAATTTAACAACAAGTTCTTGATATTTTTCAACTGCTTGATCAAATTGGAAATTTGTTAAATCACCATTAATGTCAACTATAATTTGTGATAAATCCATCATCAATTCTTTATCCACTTCAACTGATTCTATTAAATCTATTAAATTTGCAAATTTAACTATACTGTAATCACTTTTCACATCTTCAATTAATACACTCATTTTCTCTTTTGCAACTTTTCTAATATTCTCACAACCATCCATTCCTGCAATTGATGCCAACATATTTCCAAGTTTTCTATTTTTAAAATTTTGAATCAAATATTCAATACAATTATCAGCAAATCTATTTAAAAATTTTGATACAGGTTTTCTAAATGGTGAACTTTGATGACGATCTAAATGACCTTCTAAATATTGAAGAGTGTTTATAATTTCTTCCATAAATGTATATGCTTTAGCTGGTAATAAATGAAAAATGTTAAGTATAGCCATTACAATTTGAACAGTATGATTATTTTCAAGATCTTGACCAGCAATTTGTCGTAATGTATTAATTTGAGCCCATGCCATTAAATGATCTAATAATTTTCTACCAATCTCAACTCTGAAATATGATATTAATAATTCTAACAATCTTGCTAATGCTTCCAATCCAGATACAGTCAATTTCTTATGATCAGATAAATTCATCAACATTGGACGTAATCCATTTTGTAACAACTCTTTTGGTAATTTTGAATTTTCTTGTAAACTTGATGCTAATCCTTGATGAGCTGCATTTATAATTTCAGTTGATTTATTACATAAAGCTTTGAAAAATACACCCAAAATACGTATTCTTGCTTCTGCTAAAGTACCTAACGAAAAATCTGGTTTTGTCAATGCTAATGATAATAATTTAATACAAACAACACGTAATTCAATAAGTTGTTTAGATGTTCTATATTCATTCAAACGATGCACATTTGCCAAAGATTCATCTTCAGCATCAACTAATGCTAATGCTTCTAATAATAATCGATTCAATTCTTCATTAAATGTTAAAAATGTATCTGGTAAACCTAAACAATATGTAATTGCATCGATATTTCCAATTTGCATTGGGAATGGTAAAGCTCTCAATGGTTTGCCAAATATAGGTGTTAATAATAAATGTTTACAAGGACCAATAATTGTTGCAATTGGTACACCATTTGCTAAAACTTTTAAACATTCTTGTGCAACTTCTCTAACCATTGGTGTTGGACTCGCTAAATCATATACTAATGCACCAACAAATGTTTGAAAAGGTTTTTCTAATCCTTCGGTATTACATTGTTTTAATAAATCTAAAACCAATTCTTTTGCTGATTCACGTACTTCAAAAGGTGCAGTTTCTGGTGTATCTCTAAGAATGAAAAATATTGATCTTGCCAATTCAAATTGTCTTTTATGAAACCAACTTGGAGGAATTTTTAAATCTTGAAACATACATTTAAGACCTAATACACCACCTAATTTTGAATGATAATATTCATTATAACAACAATGAGTGAATTTGTAAAACATTGATCTGAATACTGGTGAATATAATGCATTTTCATCTGAACCAAATATCACAACTGTAGTATTATAAATATTTTTTATAGAATCTATACCTTTTTGACGTACATCTTTATCCCAGAAACTCAATGCATAGATTAAAGCATTTAAAAATACATTCTCACTGATATATGCTTTCCCTTCATTATCATCGATGGAAAATTTACGTTCTTTTTTATACTTTTCAACAACTGATGTGTGTAAATGTAATAATGTAAAATGATTTGTAAATCCATCAATTAAATCACTTGCTTCTTGTTTCAATTCAGGTATTGATATAGAAAAGAATAAAATTTCTAACAATTTTGAAAATAATTCTTGTTGACTGTCTAATTTTTCAACATCTTTAATATCCAGTGGACCAATTGTTAAATCAAATTTTTCTTGCTTCAATAATTCAGCATCTTGAGCTGAGAATTGGAATGTTGTATTTATGAATAATTTCAAAATGTTTGTTAAATATTTAAATGCACTGATTCGATAATGAATTTTCAATTTTGGATCTTCTAATAATTTTATTGCTGAATCAACAGTTAATGGAACCAGAACTTCATTCAATCCTTGTATATCCACCAAAACATTCACTTCAGTAGGTTTTATTCTATTACAAGGTTTATAATTTCGATGATTTCTACCACCTAATTTACCCAAAATTCTAATTGCAGTATGAGAATGTTGATGATGGTACGGTACTGGTTCTAAATGTTTCCACAATGCTGCCATTATATCATCAATTACAGGTTCAATCATTGGATCAAAATATTCTGCAGTTAAATTATCAACACATAATTCAAAAGTACGTAAACCTTGACTCACCAATTCTTGAGATCCATTTAATGCATAAACCAATGGTCTAGTTAGATAATTTAAATGAGGTACCAACACTGATAATCGAACAGGTACTGTTAAACATAATTCAACATATATATCTCTTTCATAAGGACGTTTTGCATTTGCAATCATTTTATTCAAATTCTCCAACAATACAGGTAATATTGGCATAATTTCTTTATACAAATTTTCAAATCTACCACCACTAATACTACGGAATAATATTCTCACTAAATATGAATAAACAATTGGTTCTTCAGCTTTTGTTCCCAACTTCAAAGATTCTAAAATTAAATAATTCAAATGTGGTAATAATACAGCTTCATTTGCTGGAAATAAATTCACGGACATAAAACATAATTTAAACAACCTGATTAATATATTTGACTTTATTAAATCAACTTTTCCTAATTGATCAAGATTTTCTTTAAGAAATGATATTAATATACTTGAAAAATTAGCTGATGTAACTTCACTTGCAAGGAAAAATTGTGGTAAATGTAATAAAGCTGCATTATCCAACATTGAATCAAACATAAAAGGTAATTCAGAACTAACAATTTCATTAAATGATGCCGGATCTATATGAATGAATATTGTTGCAAATATTTCCATCAAATCTTTCTCTTCTTTCGATGATGTTATAGGTAGATTATTATTAATATCGAAATTTGTAGGTTTCTTTGATACTGAAAAAAATCGAAGACAACTAATACCTTGTTTGAATAATGCACGTAGAATTTTCACTTCTTCAAATGATACCAATCTTGCGAAATCATTCCATTTTTCATGATTATCAGGAGCTGGTGGATTACAATTTTTCAAACCAAATATAACCGATTTTAAAAATGTCATTAAAGTTCTGAATAAATATCTTGCATCTTTTAACACATCATTATTTGTAGCTGGGGTAGATATTGGAGAATAAGAATCAATATTAAATACATTCAATTCCTCTTCTTCATCTTCTTCAACATCCATCATTATTTCTGATTTTTTTGCTGAATATCTTTCAATAGCTTTCTTAGATTCCTTCTCTTTAATACTCTTTTTCTTTTCAAATTCAGTATGTTTTGATATTATAAAATCATATTTTCTATTCAAACTTTCAAATCTCTTTGCATATGAATCAACTATAATCAAAAATAAATGTCTACCTTCAGGTAATTTCATAATTTTTTCAACCAAATTTAATAATAATTTTGCACTCATAATTTGTACAGTCAATGCTAATGAATCATCTTTTAATAACCCACAATAAATATTCACAGTTGACCAAATTTGTGATGGAGTCAATTCATTTCTTACATTATGAATAAAATCAGCAACTGTTGAATAAGCCAACGGTCTCAAAGTTTCATAACTTGTTAAACCATCACCAATTAATATTTTCTCATTAAATAATAATTCTAATTTCGGTATGAAATGTGATCTAAATGGTGTAGATAATATATGTCTGGTTGCATGTAATAACTCCTTTCTTGCTATTGACAATTCAGCAGGACAATCTTGTAATAAACGAAGTATAACATCTGGTACACATTCACTATCTTTCAAATATTCATTATAACCCCTGATGAAAACATATGCAAGAAATGATGCTGCTTTCACTTGACCTAGTATGAAATCACTATATGCTTGTCTATTTTTAATATCTGGTGATATAGATGTTACATTCCCCCGGGCTTCACGATAATTCTTTTGTTCTTCAACTTGTAATTGTAATATATGGATAATCTTTGGTAAAAAAATAGGTAATGATGTTGAGACCAACTGTTTATAAGATGAATATAATGAAACCATGGTTATTGGACATTCAGCCAATGTTTTAAACGAATACATGGCTTTTCTAACCTCTGTATCTTCTTTAATAGTTGCATCCATATTGTCATATATTTGGTAAATAATATCAATAAAAGGTTGAACCGTATCTATATTCTTGTAAGCCTTGTGTAAACTGGTTATAATCTTTATACATAAAACACCATTATCTTCATTTTCATCAACCAATATCTTTGTCAAAGTATCCAAAATTTCTCCAGAGAATGGTTGGAATATCTCATTCATAATTGAACGATGGATAATTTCTAAAATTGAATTTCTAAGTTTATGTTCAGGTGATGACACGTTAAATGATATTGGAACTTCATTCAATTCTTTAATAAATATGGGTACCAAATTCTTTAAAAAATATTCATATTCAGTAGCTCCAGTAAATTGCTCTATTGTATCTAACAATTCTGATAATATTGCATGCTTTGTTTTGTAATCATCCTCTTCATTGAGTCTAGATACAAACGTGTCAAGAGAAGACATGTTATGGTTTAGAAATTTAAAAAAACAGGAAATTGATTTTGAAAAATTCTGAGAAATTCACGTGACTAAACTTTATTTATATTTCTAAATAGTTTCCAATTTTCGAGTGTCATAAGTAAAACTACAATTAAATTAAAGCTAAAAGCTGTCCAAGTTATTGCTTCAGCTCTACCACCAGTTGAACCAACAATCAAATTTAAACTTGAAACTTCACTCATTGAAACTGATGTAACTGCAGCTTGATGTTGTAACATTGCACCCAAACCCCATAATAAAAAATTTATCAATGTTAAACCTAAACTCACTTTAATAACTATTGATCTACCAGCTTTCAAAGGTAACGCAATATAACATAAACATAATAAGCAAACCAATGTTAATGCAATACAAGAAGCTAATACTCTTGGATGACAAATATCACTAAACGATTTAGCCATTGCAAGCAAATCTAATTCTGAATTTAATACTGAAACTGAATAAGTTCCATTTAATTGATTGTAAGTTGCACAAGTTTGATCCAAACATACTCCTAGATAAGCTACTTTCACTGAAACGTCTGACAGATGTAAAGTTGAGTTCAATCCATACTTGAAAAGGTAAACATTTGAATATGTGGAAGATGTATCAATACATCCAAGTAATAAAAAACTTAACAACACACCACTGATGAATTGGATAATAACAGCAAAGAATAAAGGACCTTTATTTAACAAAAACATGTTAATTTTTACATCTGGATTTCACCCAGTTATATATTTAAATCTGAAACAAGTTTGAAACAAACTTGAAACAATAAATAATTAAACCTGACAAAATTATAACAACAAAAGGAGTGACTATTTCATAAACATTTCTAAGTTTAAACTCTCCTACTATTGTTTTACCTTCCCACTTACCTAATTTGTAAAAATTATCCATCAAAGCATCTTTTTCATACCACACTTTCAACAACCATTCTTCAAATTGTTTCAATTCATCATCAACGTCCTCTCCTAATGGTATATCACTAACTTTATAAGCTTTTATATAATAATTCACAGTTGGAGGTCCATACCCTTTTAAATAGAATTGTTTCAACGAAAATTTAATCTCACCATACTCATCTTCTTTCAAATTTGAATAAACAGTGGTTATATCATAAACATACTCAGCTGATTCCAACTTCTTCAAAGCTAAATATAAACCTCGAACTCTTGGTAGTAAAACATGCTTCAATGGTGGTAATCCTCTAGATTTTGTATATTCAGCAGATTTTTTTGTAGTTCTATCTGAAGGTACTGTACCTTCTGGAAATAAAATCAACTCATATGGCCATATCTCCAGTCCTCTAGCATTTGCATCTATTTCTAATAATTGATTTGTTAAAATCGGTTTATCCGTTTCCCATTTCCTTGACAAAAATAAAAATTTATAATTCTTCATCCCATACCCCAATATCGGAATCTTGGATAAATCTTTAAGTACAATGTAAACTGAATTACTCAATTTCGAAGTATATGTAAGAAACCATAAAAATAACCAATCAGTATAAATTTGATGATTTGATATTAAAATCGAATTTGGTGTAAATAATGTATGAATATTGGAATGGGTAACACTGAATTGTTGATGATTTGGAACATTCTTATCAACTGTGATTGACACATCACATGGACTTATTATTGAACTTATAAATACTAATAATACAACAAAATGAGTTTTCGTAACATTGATAATTGATTGTAATGTTGCTGGTTGGTTCTTGAAAATTAGAATTGAAATGAACTGGGTGTAACATATACATAGACACCCAATTAGAAATAATGGAACAACTATGGCTGTTCTGATTATAACAACTGGTAGTAAATGTCTAAAACTCATGATCGATGAAACAAAACGTGATAATTTCGCGAAATCACTGACTAGACAAAGTAAATCTGAACATTAATAAATCAACTTTTAACTTGAATCATGTAAAGATATCTAGTCATTGACCTACTAAACTATTAGTAATTTGGAATGTGGTTTGGCCAAGAAAACTGATATAATCAATGGCTGCGAATTAGAAAAGTAAATAATCACTCTGATAACTACAACTGGTAATTTAAACTGTAGTTCGTTGAGTAATATAGCCGTAGAGTGATTTGTAAGTTATAAACCTTTTCAATAAAGTGTTTGTTGATGATTGTTCACTTTTCCCAAAAATTTTGAAATTTTATACCTGGAAATCGTTTCCTGTTGATATTTTCAATGTGTAAACACAATTATGTGCAATTGACGTACTCACAGGCGTTACTAATTAGCTTCGAAATAGCTTTGCTTTATTAAAAAGTTGGAATTGGCCAATTAAATACATTGAATAAATCTTTGCAACAATTAATTATAAAATTTGCAACCAATACCTAAACGAAATATTTAGGTCTATGCGACCAATATTCTTTGAAAAAACGAAAATTTGTCTTGAAGCTGATTATTAAGGATCCAGAACTTGAATAAAATAGAACAACTTTACCTAAATTAAAGAAGAGAAAGCATTAAACTTCAACTTTATTTTGGAAACATTCACAAGTAAAGTTTAATTTACGAAGTTACAAGTTGAAAGAAATTGATTTTGACAAGAAATATAAGTTGCAAGGGTAAAGATGTGATTGAAATGTGATATACAACTAAAGGTGAATCTGTTAAAATTTATTCCTTAGCCAAACAAATGTTCTAAGTAAATATCACCCAGAGCAATATTTAAATTCATTTCCAATTCGATTGTGGCAAATTGTTCAGTGTTTACCTTTGGATTTACCGAATGTCAAATTATTTTGATAGAGTGTCGGTAAAAGCAACTCACTTTCGGGCTCATTTGTCTGAAACATTGCTACTATTAACACTGATATGTATTTAAAGGCATATAGTGCTTAATACTTATCATTTTCATTAATTTGGGGAACTTCACAGCTTTGGCTCTACAGTTAAAAATGCTTAATAGATTTTAAATATTGTAGAATAATTCAAAATCCTAACTAGCTTAAACTTTGGTATAAAACAATCAAAAATCAAAGCCTCTAGAATTAGTTTGACTTAATCATTCAAGAAACAATTTTACAAATTAATTCCCGAAATTTTAACAAATTTCCTTCTCGGTCCTAATCTTATATTGATTATCTTTCATCACGTAAGATTGGTAAATTTTTGAGGACCTAAGCTCCCTTACCCCCATTTTTAAACAATAACTCATCAATCACATCTAGATTTAGTCGAGTCAATTTTTAAATTAACCTTTTTCACAGAATCAGACAATTGGATGATGATGATTGTTCATAAAAATTGTGGGGAAAACAATCAAATCAAATTTTAACGAAAACGGCACGAAAAAGTTATTCTCGTGTTTACTGCAAATCTCCACAGATTCATTCGAATATTGTATACTTGTTACATTTAAAAAGGTTAACAAAGACAAAGAAACAATCAATGCTCAAAATATTTATAAAGTAATATGATGTCAATTTACAGATATCTTTGAGTTAGTGTACCATGTCAAATTTTACTTTATTATATACAGTATGCATTAGGTTTTGAATCTTTTGACATATTAAACTTGCCAAGTAATAGTGAGTTTTTTAACTCTATTCTTCTTTAAACCAAGGTACAAATATAGATTTCATTCTAGTTTGTATTTAGTTTATGTTACAAAAACAAATAGTGGTTTAGTCAATTTGAATTTAATATGATTATGATGATTTACGTAAATTATTAGGCTCGATATATGAATAATGCAAACAAACACAAACAATAATGTAGTACAATAAAATAATTACATAATTGCAAGAAGCGTTATGAGCCATTGAATATTTTAAAATTTTTTTTTATTTATTTTTAACTTAAATTACACAAAAATAAACTTAATTTTAAAATGCGAGCGGAAAAATTTTACAGAAGACATAAAAAATTAAACCTAGAATTTAAAATAATGAAATGTGAATTTGATTCAACATCCAAATAAGATTAACAAGAATTATTGTACAAAGATGACTAGTGAATAACATAGTTTAGTATGTATATGCTGTTCCATTGATTAGAACTGGTAGAGTAAAAAGAAACACCAATAAATGATTTGGCCGTGGGCGGAAATTTACTGATTTTATATAAATACCAATTTTTTTTTTTTTTTTAAATTTGCTTTCATTTGTGAATAATACTTTTATATTTTAATTTAAGTTAAGATTGCTTTGATTAAATTGAAGTTTATCATTATTGAAAATCTATTTCTTTGTAAAATGCAATCACAATCTTTATATTTTGTTGGTTGATCACTTTAATAAAATGAAATCTATTAATATAAATAAATATGAAACTGCAGCTCAATTCTTCTTCAAAGAATGTTTTAAGTTTTTATGTTTCAAAAGAATAATCCACTAAAACAAAGTTATATTGATTTAAATTTAACAAAATGATTTATTATTACGTCATCAATCCATCAATCAATCTAAGCTTTTGAATTACAAAATTGCTAAATTTCTTTAAACCCACCATTTTAAAAGTTACGCGCGTATTTTAATAAATTTACGCGACAGTTGATAGTGATTTTTTGTTAATTCTTTAACTTGTTAGTTTGTTTATTTGGTTATAATTGAGACTATCAATAATAAGCAGCTTGACTCAAGATGATGATATAATAGAAATTTACACTTTGTGTAGAGAACCAGTCATAATTCATAATAATATTTGCACAAGGACTGTCCCCCACTTTTAAATGTAAT
>JANIVQ010000088.1:0-23181 GCA_030555925.1 Insectozyma xiaguanensis | reverse complement strand
TTTGAAGTATTGAAGAAATTTGGTTATCTGCTTAAATTATTGTCTCAAAATTTAAATTCTATTGAAATGCTTGATTTACAAGCTTACTTTTTTGTCATGAATATGTATAATGATTAATTATATGTTTTAATTTTAGATTCACTCTAATATCAACTCTAAATTGATTGCTTATTAGCCAATTAAATGAACTAAAATAGTTTGATTTCAAATAATTTATCAAATATTAAAGGTTAATCATCATTAAACATGGCTGGGTGTTTTGATTATGGCAGTTTCCTTAGTGGTGTGTTGTTTGTTACAAACTACCTGTTTTGCAACCAATTTGAAAAACCAAATAAAATATTTAAAATTCATATATTTTTGTTTCCAGCAAATTTCAATTCATCATTTCACTTTGTTAAATTGTAAAGCCCATCATATCAAGTTGAAGA
Organism: Insectozyma xiaguanensis; assembly: GCA_030555925.1. Taxonomy (NCBI): domain Eukaryota; kingdom Fungi; phylum Ascomycota; class Pichiomycetes; order Serinales; family Debaryomycetaceae; genus Insectozyma; species Insectozyma xiaguanensis. Next base: position 22,750 of record JANIVQ010000088.1, on the reverse strand, counting down.
TTAGTAAAGTTTAAAAAAACTGTCAAATATCTTGAAGTATTTCATAAAATTATTAACTCAAGATGAAGAATTCAATGTTTCTTGATAATATTTCAAAAGTTTTACCTATAGAATTAATTGAATTAATCATTTCATATTGTGATACTGCAACAAAATTGAGAATCTACCTGTTGAATAAACAATTAGCAAAGGAACTAACCAAAAATATATCTTATATCTTTGTTAAAACTGAATTACATTCAGATTCATCGTTTTTAAATGCATTTAAAAGCAAGAATTATTTAATAATAGATTATAAACAATTACTCGATTTATTACAACAAAATTGTTTACATTCAATGTTTGTTCCTTTAGTTTGTCAATGTTCTCCTTTTTATACAACAATTGAAATCTTAAATGGTGCTTCAACCACTGTTTGTGCTATTTACTTTTATTTTATACCTGATTATTTATTTTCAGACGATGATGATGGTTACACTGAAGAGTGGAATAGAGATATTGCAAAGGATATTCATCATGAAATTATTTATGAAAAATTTATTGAAAATCATGGGATCGAGAATATAATGCAAATGCAATTTAATTATTTAAAATCTCGTAATTTATTTGATATTAATCAAATTTGGAAAATTGGAAAGTTAATCAATGGTGAATTAAACATTGAAATACGAGATTTTGTAAAATGTGATATAATAAAGTATTATGACTTATCAGCAATTGAATCAATTAATTTAAAAATTTCCGGATTATTAGAACCAATAATGGGAATAATCAAAAAACATGAAAATTTAATTAAACAGTTGATCCAAGTTCCAAGGATTAAATTTCATTTGACCGACGGCATTGGAAATTTAAATTTCATCATTGAAGATAAGAGAGTTATCTTGTTACGTACCATAGGAATTGGTTTTCCTACAAATCTCCAACATCAAGTGAAAGATCATATGAGCAAATATTTCTTGTCATAATCGTGAAATGAATAGTCGATTTAAAAAATTGAAGCTGAGATTGAATTTGTTAAAAGGTTGTCTATTGTTTACATTATATACGCAGAGTTAAAATCTGATGCTTTTCTTTTACTAGTTTTACCCTCTATATCGATCATACCAATTCTAAATTTCTTAAATTTTAATTCTATATTCTCTTTCAATTGATAATGTTTCCTTTATCTCATATTGATTAGGTTCTCAATTCATATCGCTTTTAGAATAAAATTGATATAAAATAAAATTCTTCTTTAATTTTAAATCACGTCTGACTGAAGCCTTGTTTTGAATTAAAATATAATCATTTCATTTTCCGAATCTCTTTTGCAGCCTAAATAGGTAGCTGGCACAAAACCTTAAATCGCGTTGCAACAAACAAAATTTATAGATTAATGTTGAATGTTGAATGTTCTTTATTCATCAACTTCCGACAACCTTAAACATAACTCAGTGTTAATTATACAATGAGTTAACGAATTTCTAGGTTTCACAAATGTTCAATTTTGGCTGACAGAATTGTAACCGTTTTCAAAACATAAATTAATGTATCATTTTTGTTTCAACCAAGTTTATGATTGCACTTTACTACATTGCAAAGACCAAACTAGGTAATTACATATCAAACTAGATAAAACACGGTAAAATATAGAAAATTGTCAAATATTTCTAAATTTTTTAAAAAATAATTTGCTCAAGATGGAAGATTCAATGATTGTTGATTATGATTCAAAGGTTTTGCCTATAGATTTGATTGAGTTTATCCTTTCATATTGTGATATTACAACTAAATTGAAATGCTATCTGTTGAATAAACATTTTGCAACTGAATTAACAAGAAGATTAAGATATATCTTTGTTAAAACTAAATCAAAATGTTTTATACGTCCGGAACCATTGTTTTTAAATAAATTGAAGAAAAGCAATTATATAGTGATAGATTATGAGTTATTATTAGAGTTGTTACAACAAAATTGTTTACATTCATTGATTATTTGTTTATTGTGTCAATGTTCTTCCATTTATACAACTTTTAAATCCCAAATACCAACAACTATTTATTTTTATTACTTTTACTTTATTCCAGATTATGTATTTTCAGATGGTGATGAAGTTTACGTTGCAGCATTTGATAAAAATGCATTAGATAAACATCATAAATTGATTTATAAAAAATTTATTGATATTTATGGGATTGAAAATATGAAGCAAATCCAATTTGAGTATTTGAAGTCTAGTAATTTGAAAGCTTTTGATGGTGCTTGGAGAATTGAAAAAGTAAAAAATGGACAATTAAACATTGTAATAAGAGATGCTGAAAAATGTGATATAATAAAGTATTATGATTTGTCAACAATTCAATCAATCAATTTAAAATTTGAAGTATCAACATCGTTATTAAAAATATTTGTACAGGCTGAAAATTTTATTAAACAATTGTTGCTAGTTTCAAGAATTCAATTCTGTTTTCACAACTCCATTTTGGATTTAAATTTCATCATTGAAGATAAAAAAATTATTCAGTATAGTATGAAAGAAAATGGAATTAATTCTACTCCAGAATTACAAGGTTTAATAAAAAATTCTATAACTAAACTTTTCTTGTCTTAATAATGAATTACAGTTTGTAAAGTTGAACTTGAAATTGAATGATACATTTAAACTATTTAGAAGTTGTATATTGTTTAAGTTCTATACTCAATGTTACATCTGATACTTGATTCCGTTGTAATTCTATCCTCTGCATTGATCTTTTTCAAAATTCTTTGATCTAGATTTCATATTCTCCTCAAATTAATTAGCTTTTCAATTTGTTTCATTTATAAGACATGGTATATAAGAAATTGTTCCGGTTTAAGTTTAAACAATGAGTCAAGTATGCTAATTAGTCTTGTTTTATGTGTAAATGTAAGTCTTTTACTTTTCACATAAATCTCTTTTGCAGCCTAAATAGGTAGCAGGTACAAAACTTTAAATTTCGTTGCAACAAACAAAATTGTTCAATGTCGAATGTTCTTTGTTTATCAGGTTTCAGAAACCTTAAACATAACTGAGTTCTGATTATGAAATGAAGTGGCGAGATTCCAGGTTTAAATTAGTCTGATATTAGTTGTCAATTTTGCAACTATTTTCAAATCATAAAAATTATGTATCATTTTTGTTTCAATCGAGTTTGAGTTTATAATTTCACTTTGCATTGTGAAGGCTGAAATAGGTAATTACGTGTCAAACCAGTTAAATTACGGCAAGGTATAAATAATTGTTGAATAACCTTAACTTTATACAATAATTAATTCAAGATGAGAAATTCAATGTTTGTTGATAACGATTCAAAAGTTTTACCTATAGAATTAATTGAATTAATCATTTCATATTGTGATACTGCCACAAAGCTAAAATTTTACCTGTTGAATAAACAATTAGCAATGGAATTTACCAAAAATATAAGATTTATTTTTGCTGAACCTTTACTGAAATTAAATCGAGACACACTGTATTTAAAGGTATTCAAAGGCGACAACGATTTGGTTATTGATGATGGATTGTTAAGAGAATTATTGCAACAGAATTGTTTACATTTATTGCTTGTTCCTTTATTTTGTCAATGTGCTTCCAGTTGTCCAACCTTTAGAGGCGAAGAGGAAGTTCCAACCATTGAGTGTTATAATTATTTTTATTTTATTCCAAATTATTCATTTTCAAGGGGTGATGAAACTTTCATTGAAGAATTGCATGCAACAAATAAACATGTATTGATTTATGAAAAATTAGTTGAAAATTATGGGATTGAGAATATAAAGCAAATGCAATTTGATTATTTGAAATCTCGTGATATATCTCTTATAGATGCTTCTTGGATAATTAAAAAGGTGATCAATGGAACATTAAATATTGAAATAAGGAAAATAGTAAAATGCGATATAATAAAGTATTATGATTTATCATCAATCCAATTAATTAATTTAGAATTCCGTTTATCAACATCAATATTACTAATATTCGAAAGAGTTAAAAATTTTGTTAAAAAATTGATGCAAGTTTCAAGAATTAAATTCAACTTTCAAAACTCCAATTTAGATTTAAATTTCATCATCGAAGATAAGAAAATTATCCAGTTCAGTATGAAAAAGAATAAAATCAAGTCATCTTCAAAGGTAAAACGGAAAATGAAAAATCATATAACCAACTATTTCTTGTCTGAATGATAAATAGACTTGATATTCGATGGTAAATCTACATTTTTTTAAAAGTATTGTATATTATTCAAGTTTTATACTCATTATAGGTATATGATTTTTATTTCTAGTTTCATCCTCTGTGTTATTTACAACTTCAAATCTCTCTGATCTGAATTCATGGACTAAAACGCGTCAATCGTCTTAGTCCAATTGATATCTTATTCCATTTCAAATTTGGTAGCATTGGTTTGACAATCAACATGAGACAACGAGTCACTGTTTATAATCCAAAGTCAAACAATGATGATATCATTCAGAAACTAGATAAATCTAACCTACAATTATCACTGGATACATTACTTACAATTGAAAATAAATATACTATCCCAACAGAGATTAATTTTAAATATATTGAACAATTTCGTATTCAATCGAATTTTGAAAATTTGAATAATCCAATATTCCCATCTACACATTCTGGGTTGAACATATATATCCAGCCTAAAAGATTGAGTAAGCAAGAGGATGTATATACCGAGGCAAATGTATTGGTGAATCAATTATTAGGGTTGAATCTTACCAATGAATGGATCAATACAATCAATTCAATCTATTACTATGATTCAACTGCAAAACCATTGAAATTTAACTATAAATTATTTGGTGATATCCGTGTTGATGAAGAAAAGAATTATGAATTGAGATATGATGGGAAATTCACATTTCATCAATTATATCAAAGTAAATCTGTGAATTCCACCCTGGGATCATTTTATAAAGAGATTGGAGTGTTTCATTTAGATACTGAAGTTTCCAATACTAAAGATGATTTAGTCCTAAATGGGTTTAGAGTATTATTTGGTACTGATGATTTTGTTCATCAAACTATGTTTCATATTAAACCAAGACATCGACTTTTAAATTCCCAAATTGAATCAAGATTAATTCCTAATGGATTACATCCAATTATATCCAGTCAAATTGATGATTTTGAAATTACTGAACCAGATGTTTTAGAATGTAAAATGTATTATTATCTAAATTTGAATAAATCATTAATATTTGATGAATTTCAATCTATCCCTAATTCACAATTAGTTTTAAACAATGGGAATAAGAATTTAGAATTGCCAGCTTATAAGATTGATCAATGGGGTAATGAAGTTTTAATTGAATTAAATAATTATACAAATAAAATAGATTTACAAGTACATTCAAGATATCAATTACCAAATAACAATTCAATAATTAATCAAGTCAAACCTAAAGTTTTCATTGGATGTAATGTGAATGAATTTGAAATGTTATCAAAATCTCCATTTGATTCAAAGAATGGTTATACAAATTTCTTCACTAATGATACAGTATTTTATCATTTTAATGAAGAATTTAAAAATTTACAAGTTGATATCCCACTGGGGAATACAAGTTTACAAAGAGTAAATAATATTACTACATTAACTGTAATTCTTGGGATTCTTATAATTATATTACCAATTCGAAAATTAACCAAATAAACTCCAATCTTTAATAGTGAAACTTTCAATTATTTTTTTAAAAAATTCAAAATCTTTTGGTTCTGATTCATTTGGTATATTATATTGTATTAAAATATCAGTTTCATTTTCCAACCTTATCAATCCTATTAAACTTGTAATTTCACTTGGTTGACCAGGTTCAACTCTTGAATATTCCGGTTTGAATTTAACATAGCTAAAATATCGATTATCCCAAGATTCAATAAAATTATTCTTTACATTTGGGTAAATATCTGATAAATGTTCAATTATAGCATCATCATATTCTGAATCAATTCTTTGTAAAATATCAAAAATTAATGATTGATCTCTTTCTTGATTTATAAACACTTCTTGATTATCAGGAACTTGTCTAATTCTTGAAACATCAATGAAATTTGGTAAATCTTGAATCTCAATTGCACCACCGTATAATTTCATTTCTGGTGAGAAGAAAAAATTTTGTTTATCAAATGTCAAAATATAATTCAGGTAAAGGTAAAAAGTTATTTTATCTGACTATAGTTATAATCTTTCTAATAGTGGGGGTTATATTCATTAGTATACCGTCAATCAATTCAGCTAAAGATATTCAAGAAGTGATATCAAACTTACCAAATGATAAATTACTTGGGTTATCAAATCTTTTAACAAATGAAAATTCAAAACAACAAGATGAATTAATTAATAGAATTGAAAAATTAAATAAGAAATTCTTTCAACAACAAGAAGCAAGATTATTAAAACTTGAAGAACAGAATAAATTATTATTAAAAGAAATTAAACAAATGAAAACACCACCTCAACATGCATCAATTAGAGATAAATTAACATTTACATATCCATATGATTCAGATTCAAAATTCCCAGCTTATATTTGGCAATCATGGAAACATGGATTAAATGATGATAAATTTGATGAAAAATTTAGACAAGGTGAATCACAATGGGCATTTAAAAATCCAGGATTTGTACATGAATTATTTAATGATGATACAGCATTTACAATGGTTAAATATTTATATTCAAATATTCCTGAAGTTATAAATACTTTTGATTCACTTCCTGAAGTTATATTAAAAATGGATTTTTTTAAATATTTAATCTTATATGCAAAAGGTGGTGTTTATGCAGATATTGATACTTATCCTTTACAACCTATACCTAATTGGACACCTGAAAATGTATCACCAATAGATATTGGAATGATTATAGCTGTTGAATTAGATACAAATTCACCTAATTGGAGACAAGAATCAATACGTAGATTACAATTTGGTCAATTTGTAATTCAAGCAAAACCAGGTCATCCAATTTTAAGAGAAGCAATTGCACAAATTGTTGAATATACAAATAATTTAGATGAACTTAAATTAATTGGTAATTCAAATCAAAAATCTTTAAAGATTAGTTCTTGGACAGGTAGCGGGTTATGGACAAATGTTATATTACAATATCTTAATGATTATATACAATCATCAGTATTTCAAAAAGTTACATGGAAAGATTTTAAAGATTTAACAGTACCTAAATTGGTTAGTGATATTTTGGTATTACCAATTAATTCATTTGCAAGTGATGTTGACATTTCAGAAAAAATTGATGATAATTTAGCATTTGTAAAACATTATGCTGCGAAAATTTGGAAATCTGGTTAGAAATATATATATTTGTAATGTTTTCAACTATAACTACAACACCTACATTTAAATATATATACATTGATACAATTGATCAATCATTGTTTTATAAAATGGATGATACAAGATTTAATAATTGTAAACAAAGATTACAAAGTTTAATGACAGATTTACCACAAGAACCAAATTCAAAAATTAAATCATTTGTTCGAAAAATTAGATTTAAACTTGGATTATAAATTTTCAATTGTATGTTTAATTGGTTTTGGAAATCTTTTCTTTTCTTCATCTTCATTATATTGTTTATTATTAAAAGTATTATAACCCCAATTTGTAGGTGTATAAAATAATTCACGATTATATTTTGTTAATTTATCACCATTTTTTAATTTATAAACTAAATCAGGATTACTTGTAAAATATCTTGAAAATCCAACTAATGTTCTATTATTTGATATATCTTTACGTACAGTTTCAAAATTTGGTGCATCATAAGTATAATTTCCAGCTCTTAATAAAACACCTTTCCAAATTTGAGGTACAAATTCATTATCACCTTTCATATCTTCCATATCAGCATCGAAAACACCATTAACTCTTGGTTCAACAACTGAAATATAACCTAATTTTTTACCATCATTAGCACGTTTTTGTAATTCACTTAATAAATATGAAAATACTGGAATTGGACTAATATCTTCTTCAATACCTTGAATTTCAGCCCATGGTGATAATCTAATTGCTAATTTTTCAGCACCAACAATGGATATTAAATGATCAATTAATTCTAATACAAATCTACATCTATTTTCAATCAGACCACCATATTTATCTGTTCTATTATTTGAACATGAATGTAAAAATTGATCAATGAAATATCCATGTGCACCATGTAATTCAATAAAATCAAATCCTGCTTCAAGTGCATTTTTAGCTGCAATTGTATAATCTTTATAAATAATATCATGAATTTCTTCTTGAGTAACTTCTCTCAATGGTAATTGATATTTTTCAGCTGCATTTTTTGTATAATCACTTTCATAAATTGGTGATGGAGCAATATAATCTAATCCCTTTTGTTTTAAATTCTTTGCAATTGCAACTCTACCTAATGCCCAAAATTGACATGATATAAATGATTTCTTTGCATGTACACCTGCAACTACTTTTTTCCATGCTAAAGTTTCTTCATTTGTTTCAATTTTAGGTGCTCCATCATATCCACTCAATCTATCACTAACAAATGTAGCTTCAGTAACTAATAATGTCCCTGGATATTGTGCACGATCACTATAATATTCAGCTATTAAATCTGAAGGTACATGACGAAATCGAGAATCTTTCCCAGTAACTGTCGATCTGAATCTTGTTGTTGGACAATAAACTATTCTATTGGACAAAGTAGCATTACCTACTTGTATTGGTTCATATACCAAAGTATCTTTCAACGACATTAAAGATGAGATCAAAGATTAGATTAAAGATATAAACGTTTATTTATACAAGATTATGTGTGGAGAGAGAAAAAAATATCCAACGGATGTGAAATGGAACTGTTCCGCTCGTAATTTGGAATTTATCCGCAGAATCTGGCATTAGTGGGGTCAACATTGCCGTACCCCAAAAAAATAGAAAGAAAATATACCCGAATGAAAAATTGATTATTAATACACTTGAAATTCAATTGTGTTTGTATTGATTTTCATCTGCTCTATGGATATAGTAATAGATTTAAGTCCGAGATTATAATTAATTATGGAATATAAACAGAAGTAAATCAATTTTTCAAAATGTGTTATATATTTTTATGTATAAGAAAAGTTTTACATAATTGTAAGTTTACAAATTAATTATCAATTTTGATTTGGATCAACTGGTGATGGGTTTTTGTTATGTTTTTTCCAAAATTTGAGTTTTCTAAATTTTTGTTTGAATCCATTCCAGAAATGTTTATTTTTTTTCAATTTAATTGAAGTTGATTCAACTTTTGTAGAATCAGATAATAATATTTCTTCATTTGATGATGAATTGATTTTGGTATCACTAGATTCTGTATCATGATTAACATTTTCTATGGTTGATGAAGTTGCAAAATTCACTTTGGATGGTTTGGTTAATTCTGTATCAAAATTAAATTCATTTTCTTCTAATTGAATGGTAGATACAGATGGTTTACTTAATGGTTTGGTAGGACTAAATTCTGTATCAAAATTAAATTCATTTTCATCTAATTGAATGGTTGATGCAGATGCAAATTTCACTGTTGGTTTACTTAATGGTTTGGTATTGGTAAATTGATTTTCAGTTTGGTTAGTTGATGACTTGTGGGATGAAACTAATGTGGAATCACTATTTGATTCATGAATTGATTCAGTGAACCATTTTCGAGTTTGTTTATTGATCACATAAGGATCCAATTTTGAAATAAATGGTGGTTCTTCATTTTCAGGTTTTACCAATTTAACACAATCTTGGGTAATGATATATGTTTTCTGTTCTTGATTTACTTTGGTAACTTTTACATTTGTGTAAGAAATTGAAAATGGTTTTGGTCTAATTGAAGTATTTTTAGATTTCTTATTCCAAACTTTAAACTTATTATTTGAACTAAAGATATTTTCAGTTTCTAATTCGATAACTGATAATTGAAAATTTATTAATAAATATTTAAAAATTGAAATTGAATACATTGTTGTTATAAAGTTATTTTTTTAATTCCATCCAATTCAGTTGCAAAAACAATATATTTTTGTAATGCAAAAAATTTGTAATGCCAAACATAATGATTTAGTCTATTTTATATAATCTGTTGTATTCAATTTCTGGGTTTAGCCATGGGAATTGACTGAAATCTTCAATCATGAATTCTTTTTCAATACATAAACAATATAATTGTTTACACATTATGTCGTTTTCAAAACCAATATCATTTTCATACCAAATCATGAAATCTCGCCACATATTACAATCATTATAAAATTGAAACCGTGCAATTGAGCTCAAGGCACAATAAACAAATAAAATACGTAACCCATATGAATGTTGTTCATATAAGATTTCTCTAAATTCATCATTTATAATCATTAACCATCGATATAATGGAACCGGGAATTTAAAAAATGATACACCATACATTGAATTCAACAATGCATTGATTGCATCTTCCAAATGTTCTTGTTGAGAACATATACAATTATCATGATCGGTGAATTCATTTAATTTAGTAATTAAATTTTGTATAATTGGATATTGACATTTGTTTAAACTTGGTGGGTTCATTTTTTCAATACCTCGATAAAATAATAATCCAGCAAGTTCAGATTTTAAAATTGTTTCACCACATTCTATAATGGTATATCGAATTCCCTTTGCCACACTTAATAAATCGGTCTCTTGAGCTAAAGCCTTGTTGAAATTGATCAAGGGTACAATACGATGCGGATGAACACCTAGGAATGCAAAAATAAGAATTGATGAAACAGTCAATTCTTTAGCTATTAATGGATCTTGAATATGATTTATTAATTTTTTGGATTTATTCAATACTTGCATGAAATAATTTGTCGTTGATAAATATATATTTTGTTTATCCATCTCATCAAATGTATATATCTTATCTGAATCTTCTGTATCTAAATTTTGTAAAAGGTCCATATCAAATGTTGTTGATAATCCTAATGCAGCAAATGAAAACATTGATTGTCTTACTAAATCACTTTCTAAAAATAAATAAGGTACTTTATACTTCCATGTATTATGAATTCCTTCATTGATTCCATATGAAAATAAGTTTATACATTGATCATCAAAGAATTTCAACAATCTTAATTCGAACCTTGATATGTTTAACATTTTCGATGCTTGACAAAGTACAAGATCTCTGGTTATGATATCAATTTCATAAGGTTCTTGATAAAAATATTTTTCAAATAATTTAGATCTATCGATAGTTTCAATCTCAGGTGATGTTTGTAATTGTTTTGTCTTGTTTTTTAAATCTTTCTTTAATGGTTGTAATATGGGGTATTGGCATGTACGATTTGTATGTTGACAATATTCACAAACGGGTTTCCCTTCATCACACTAGAAATGTTAGTCAATGTTTGATCAATTATTAGACTGTACATACTTTTATTTTCAAACTCTTGCAACTTAAACACCCGTTTCTTGATCGTTTCCTTCGATACATAAAACGTTGCCGCACCAAAAATTATAGTGGTATCAGAAATGATAAGATTGAAGATCTACAGAAATTTGAAAATTGTGAAAACCTCCGATTGTTAATGATCATTAAATAGTCTTCTCTTTTGGCTGAGAAAAGTACTAATTGATGATTAAACTCCAAAAAGCTATATCAGAGAGAAATGAATATAAGTTGTCAAGTTAATACTATTAATGATAATTAGAACTATAGTATGAGAAATAATTCTTATGGCGAATTGCACGACTATGACTGTCTAACTCGTAAATAGAGAAAGTTTTTGATCAATTAAGTAAAGTAGTATAAGCTACATAAAAGTAAAACTAGAAAGTGACAAAGTCTTTATTTTTATATAGGTAAAAAATGTAGTAAATATCTAGTACATTCTAAGCTAAAGGTTTACCTAATCTTTCTCTTTCAACAGTTTCATCAAACTCTCTAGATTCATTATGATTATTCCATGTATTATAACCAAAATTATCTTGATTATAAAATGTTGATCTATCATATTTTGTCAATGCAATACCATTTTTTAATTTATAAATTAAATCAGGATTACTAATAAAATATCTTGAAAATCCAATCAAGGTACGATCATTATCTAAATCATCAAGTAATGATTTAAATTTAGGTGCATCATAAGTATATGAACCAGCTTTTATAAAATTACCTTTCCAAATTGATTCTGTGAATTTATTATTACCAATTTGATCTTCTTCATTAACATCATATGATGCACTAACTCTAGGTTCTACTAATGATATATAAGCTAATTGATTACCATTATCAGCACGTAATTGTAATTGTTGTAAAATATAACTATGAATTTCTTCACCTTCAGGTATCATATTTTGAAAAGTAGCCCATGGTGATAATCTAACAGCTAATTTATCAGCACCAACTACTGAAATTAATTTATCAATTACTTGTAATAATAATCTAGCTCTATTTTCAATCAGACCTCCATATTTATCTGTTCTTTGATTCGATTGAGTATTTAAAAATTGATCTAATAAATATCCATGAGCTGAATGGATTTCAACATAATCAAATCCAGCTTCAAGTGCATTCTTAGCTGCTGTTGGATATTGTACATTGATTAAATCTTGAATTTCTTCAATTGATAATTCATGAATTTCATTATTCGATTCAATTGCTTCTTGTTCAGATTCTTTTGAAAAATAAACTTTTGATGGTGCAATTAATTTTTGACCATTTTCTTTTAACCATTTAGGACTTCCAACTCTACCCAAATACCATAATTGAATAGAACTGAATGAACCTTGTTTATGAATTTCATCATTAATCTTGGACCATGCTGAAACTTGTTGTTTATTATAAATACCAGGAACATATGGGAACCCACTACCTTGTAATGAACTGAAAGTAGCTTCAGTAATAATCAATGTACCTGGATATTGTGAACGAGCTTTATAATATTCAAGACTTATATCTGTTGGAATACCTTCTTTAGTTGCTCTTCTTCTTGTTGAAGGTGCAAATGCAATACGTTGATTTAAAACATTTTTACCAACTTTAATAGGTTGAAACAATTTGGTATCACCCAATGGAGCAATCTCCGTAACAGCAGTTGAAATAGTCATTAATGAATTAAATTGAAATTTCACATTTTTTTATACTGCCAAATATTGATTTGTAATCAATTTAAAAATTGCTGCATGGTGTGCTACCATGGCGTTTGATACTCCGAGTGCCAATTAGAATTTGACAAGTATAAGTTATATAGTGTTGGGTAGTATTTTTTTATTAGTAATTCATTGTAACTAGCGGTTGATATCTAACGAGGTTTAGAATTGCGTCAAAATGCCATTATATGCTTGTTGACGTTTGATCCGGAGATTACAACATTGTAATGAATCAGGTGATCAACATGATATTACTAGTTTGTTTCTTGATGTGATTGATAATTCTAGATTCTGCTTTATGAAAAGCGATTTGTATTTCAGCTAGTCAGATGACATCAGTTGCTACAATTTGTAAAATGTGATTAGATTGTTGAACGAAGTTAAACATAAGAATCACATATAAGAAGAAATCAATAACTTAGTTTGAATTGTAATTATTCGGCTGATATAGTTAATAGCAGATTATAAAAAACTAAAGATAAACTACTCTTTAAAAGAAAGATCTAAGTTGAAACTAAGTTTGCATGTATTTTAACACATGGAAATTTTGTAGTTATAGCTGGTATTATTTAAACTTGTTGCACCTGATATTCATACAGAATCAATTCTTGACTTACAATAAAAGTCCATTATACAATGTGAAATAGTCTATGAATTGATAAATCAAAAATTGTTTACGTGTGTCAATCCATTTTAGTAAATATTATTTTATTTTTTCGTTTTGTGTTATATTTTAGATCTTAGATTTTTTTTGTTTCGTAATTATCTATCAAATTTGATTTTAAACCAAATCTAAATACTCAATACTACAATGTAGATGGTTAGATGTTTGTGGAAATCGTATATGATGGTCAAAACATTTTATAAAGTTACATAATGTCCAAAGAATCAAATATTTATCAAAAATCAGCCTTTAATTTACAGACAGACATTTTATCAAATGGGGTGGTTCTTAAATACACATTGATGACAAACAAATATAGACTAGATACTAACGTGCCTTTTTAGCTTGATTACAGAGTTATGTGTTTTGGGATAAATCCATCTAGTGACTAGGCTGTGGACAAACTTATGGCTTGTGATGGATGTTCTTCTATCCTAAAAAGTTTTTGTAAATAAAGGGAACGACTGAAACTTAAAACTACTGTGAAACTTAATTTTATTACAAGATATTTTATATTTAGCTATAAAAAGGTATCAATTGTGACTTATGCTTGTATTTTGATTTCTAGATTTTATTGCTTAAATTATTCAAACTAATTGTTTCAAAGTGAGAATGAATTCATTCCAATTTGAATTATCAATGATGTTTGTATGTAAAATATCATGGAATTTGGATACATCATTTTTAGATAATTTGTCAGTTGATAATTGTAATATTGTTTCAATACTTGTATATAAATCTTGTATTGTTGAATATTTTGAATCTTCCTTATTATCATTTTTTTGTTGGTCATTTAAATCATCAATTAATAAATTATATTCATACAATTCTTCTATTATTAGATCTAATAAATGATGTACTTGATCACTTAAATGGTTGTTTATTAAATCATCAAATTCTTTCTTTATTAATTTTAAATTATTGACTGATATATCATGAGTATTGACTTTATTCAACATTGAATTAAAAATTGAGATTGTTGATGTTAAATCTATTGAATAATTGTAAATTGTATTTAAATGCAGAATGATTAAATCATGATTATGATTTGGGATATTTGGATTCAATATTAATTTATTACTAAAACTATTAAATTCTTGATTTATGAAATGTTGTGATAATTGAATTAAATTATTTGAATAAAATAATTGATTTGAGAAATATTTTGATAAGATTTTATTTGATGATTCATTTGTATAAAAGATTGGTAATAACAGTTTAATTTCACTTAAGAATGAAGCTGTATGTAGTAAATCGACATTTGAATGTTGTTGTGGTATAGGTGGTTGTTTATCAGTTAAATCTGGTGTTAAAATAGAATAAGCTTCGGATATTATAGATTCAGTTTCATCAAATTCATCATCTCCACCACCATCATAATGTAATGGAAAAGGTGTAGATCTTGGTGTTGGTGAGGATGACATTAATGATTGTTGTAGATGATTAATTAAAGGTTTAGATGGTTGAGGAGATATAGGTTGTGGAGAAATAGGTGATTGTAGTTGTTTTGATTGTAAATCTAAAGGTTCTAGTGGTTGTTGTAGTGGTTGTGGTTGTGGTTGTAATGCAACAGGTGTGTTTGTATATAGAGACATGATGATATGATGAGTATATGAATGATATATGAATGCAAAAATTAATTAAAAATAATATGGAATGAAAGATGAAGAAGTTGGAAAGAAATCAAACTTTATAAGAATATGAATTCATCCGCCTTGAAGTAAAATCTTAACTTCCCCCAACCCAAAAAAACAAATAGTTAAGTTAGTTATATGTTACATTACTTAAAAAGTTTAAATCTTTTTTTTTTTTTTGGTTGGGGAACTTTGTAAAACTTTCAACCCACCCACCCACTCAACCCACCTCAGCCAACTCACTTACTCACTCACAACCTATCATTTATAATATAGTCCAAGGAAGATGAGTGACGAAATTCAATCTAACAATAGTGTCTCAGATTTCATTCATACATTAACAATAGCAAACTATAAGTTTTTTTGTATTACTTTATTACTTTATTAAATGCTGTGGGTTTTTGTTACACAAGCAAAGTTTTGATTTTGCATTAGTTTTTTTATTTTTTTTATTTTTTTATTTCTCCATATTTTTTTTTTTTTTTTTTTTCTTGAAAATCTTTTTCTTCAAGTTTTTTTTCATTTCCATTTTCCATTTTCCACCCAATAATAATAATACTAATATCCAACAAGATTTCAACTCTGTTTGTTGGAAGTGGATAAGATTATATCCATGTAGATGGAACTTTGTTTTTAAGTGTATTACCTTAGATTAATTACTACTTACTTGATGATGTAGCCGGGGTTCCACTTTATACACTACCACCACATATACCTTGGGGTACATTTTCTTAAATTTTTCTGTAACTAATTTTTTTTTTTCTCTTCTTCATCTTTTGTTTTTTTTGTTGCCTCTTGGTCCAAGTAATTTATCTTCTTATCCATTAATCTCGCACAACTATCTATTTCTGAGTTTTTAGTCAGTCTAGACTTTGACAACTAACTTTTTGGAGATTTCTCAAATTTCAAACGTTTAGAAAAGATAGAGATTTATTTTTATTGGTTTTTTTTTTTTGCAGCCATTTATTTTGTGTTTTCTTCTTTGTTTAAATTCAATTGCTATAGATATAAACAACTCTATACAATAAGTTATATCTCTCCTTACATATTTTTGGAATCCTATTCTTATTGTTTAGATTAATATTGTTTGTTTTCTTTTTCTTTTCGTCTTATCGGTTAATGTTAATCTTTTTAACATTTGTTTTTTTTTAACTCTTGTTACATTTGTTTTCATTTTTCCTGCCCTTCATTGCCTTCCCCCCATAAAGATCAGATCAGATCAAATCAAGGTTTATATCTACATCAATTTCATATTTCCATACCATAAACTTTTTAACTCGACTGGATTCACTGGCATCAGGTGGTTGGATTTGTTGGAAAGTGGTACAATTCAGATTTTTTTTTATTACGTCAGTTTGCTTTTGAATTTGAAACACTTGCTATTTAATTGGAATGTTTTACAATTATTGGTTTCATGGTAACTAGAGAGTAACTTGGATTCAATTGCTAATTAAAATTAGATACATTATACATAGCCTTGGAAAAAAAAATACAATCAATTGAGCAATTAAGTTTTTCCGTACAATTAAACGTTTTTTTTTTCTCCTTTCTTTTCTTTTCCTATTGTTTTATGGAATTTTGACACTTGCTTTGCTTTGGAATCCCATATTGATAAGCCCTGGTTTCTTGATAAAAGATCTGTGAAAAGCAGGTCCAGAGTTCAGGCTTTAAACAGTGTATATATTTAATTTGGAATTCTATTTATAATTCATCTTTTTCAAATTTCTGTTTTTGTTGTTTTGTCCTACCTGGAATTATAACTTTATATTCTATAAATAAATCACCATATTTTTCAATTTCATCATCATCATTATCTGTCACTATTGGCATTCCTTTACCTTTTATTATATCAATATCCCCATCATTAATTATTTCACCTGATTTTTTTTCAATTATTATTTCGGATTCTTCTTCATTGAAAAATTGAATTTTTCTACTCCATCCACCATTTAAAGATTCATTTAAAGTTATTGGTTCAGTTCTATATAAATTATCATTAATTCTTCTATAACCCCAACTTTTCTCAAATTCTTCTCTGAAATTTACAATTAAATTACCTGGTATCCAATTTGGATTTCGATCTCCTTCACCTTCAAAAACATGTTGTGAATCTCTTGGTTGTCCTGGTTTTATATATACATCATAATGTCTTGGTCCTCGTACAACCCCATTTCCATGACATGTTTTACATTTATTTGTTATTACTTTACCTAATCCATTACATTCATCACATGGCATTGTAATTTGTTGAATCATTCCTGGTCCCAATTGTCTCGTCACCACTACTTGTCCTTGTCCATTACATTTCTCACATACATGTTTTTGTTTATCTTGTGATCCACTACCATCACATTTCTCACAATCATTCATCATTTCAACATCAAAATCTAATAATTTCCCAGTATAAAAATCTTTTAATCCAACGTTTAAATTCAATTGTACTGAATCTCCTTGTGCCATCCTACGTCCTTGTCCTTGTCCATGTCTTTGTTGTTGTCCATGGAAAAATTGTCCCATTATATCACCAAAATCAAATCCATGATGTTGTTGTTGTGGTGGTCCTTCAGGATCCCCATATGTATCATAATTCTTTCTCTTTTCTGGATCACTCAAAACTTCATATGCTTCTCCAATTTCAATGAATTTATCATGAGCTTCTTCATTACCTGGATTTTTATCTGGATGATATTTTAATGTTAATTGACGATAAGCTGATTTAATTTGTTTATCACTACTAGATTTCTCAACCCCCAACACCTGATAGAAATCTTTCTTACCCAACAGTAATGTCAAATATATTAATAATCCAATGATTAGATTGAATTGCATTTTATTTTAAAGTTTGAAATCTCAATTTCTGAAAAATTGTTGCAGAAAAAATTAATGTAAACGTCAACAAAAAAAAAAACCGAAGATGCTTATGTAATCGAGATAGAGAGAAAAAATATAAAATGATGAGACGTGGTAGATATATGGAATAAAGTAATAATTTTTAAGTTTTAAAATTGACAAAAATTTAAATGTGAATTTTCAATTGTATAATTTAAAATTCTGAAATATTGGTTTTTGTAGCATTTATTTGGTGAATAGTACGTTGAAAATGAGAAAATTGGGTGCAAAAAGGAATAACAATAGTTTATTTATCATAAATACAACAACATTTCAAACTTCAATAAACTAGATTGTCATATTCTTTTGTATTTGATTGTACATCTCATTTGAAAGCGGTTTTTCAAGGGTTATCTCATAATGGATTAATAAACCAATTACAGCAATTACAATTTAGTTATAAAAACTTAACGATGTTGCTTGATACAACTTTTTTCAAAAAAACTTGTAAAATCTAACTTATGACATAACCATGTCAGAATGTTTTTCAAATCTTCTGCTTAAATTAAATGATTTAAACCAAGAGATCCAACGTTTTGAAATTTCTTACCGCACAAACTTTGACTATTCCATATTAACTATACTTTTTTTAAGTTAAGGAATGTACAATTTGATAAATTCATTTATGAGGAATTCCATGATTTAAAGATATCGTTTCAGATTTGAATCAGATATATGTCAATTTGGCAAACCATGCACGTCAATTTGCAGTCATAAACTGGTAGCGAGATCTTTCAATTTTTCAACCGAGCTATGGAGTATAGTCCAATCTCACTTCGATTTATCAAAGATGAAGAAGTACATGCAACTTCAGGAATTTATACAAATGGTAAAATCATAACAATCAATCATTTACTTGATCCACAGACTTATCAAATTTTCATCAGTGAAGTGAATCAAAATATTGTATATTGGCATCAATGTTCCATCATATCTACAACAAATATTGATGATTTTAAACAATTTGAAAATACGGGGTTTGCCATATTTCCCAAATCTCAAATAAATGGAACACTTTCAATTATTGAATTAACTGTTAAATCTCAAACTTTAAAATTCAATACTGAGTTTATCGATGTTGCCAATTTTCAAATTGGTGATAAGATTGAAATTGAATCTTATCCATTCAATATAACAAATTCATTAGTATTTCATAAATTTATATCTCATAGTCACATAGTATCCACTTACAATAACTATATTTTATCAGATTTGAAATATCTAGATAATATGAATGGTGGTGTTGTTCTATGTAATGGTGGAATCTTAGGTTTAATCATTGGTAATTTAAGAAAATTAAATGGTGATGGAGATTTAACAATCATATTACCAATTGATAGAATCTTAAATTGTAAAATTTACAATCATTCAACAAGTTCAAGAAATGTTGTACCATTGGTGGTTATAAATGATAAACATACATGGGGTACAGCAATCATATACAATCATAATGTATTAATTACAAACCAACACGTCATACAAAACTTACAAACTGGATATATATATTATAACAATGTTACAATTGAAATCAACAATGAAAATATAATCATTCCACACCAAGATCTAGATCTCGCGTTCATTTTCATCAAACTTAATAATAAGAAATTTGTCAAAAGAAGTAATGAGGTTAATGTTGGTGAAAATGTGTATACTTCAAGTTATGGATTGTTTTTTCATCAAAATCAATTACAACCATTGATCAGTAATGGAATTGTCAATTCTATGTTTTATGGATGGTTGATTGTTTCTGCTTCATGTTGGAATGGATCTTCCGGTGGTGGTGTATTTAATAAAAATGATGAATTGGTAGGTATAATCTGTTCAAATGCTCAAATTAATGGTCCATTAGGAATTGAAAAAGTTTCAAATTTTACATTTGTTTTACCTATAAATTTAATTGATTTATGTTATAATTCAATATTGAATAAAAATCAATTGAAAATAAATGATCAAATTATAAAGTTATGGAAATTAAATCAATTTCATAAAGATGTTTATTTAGAATCATCAAAATTATAGGGAATCAAAAATTGAAGAGTAATTAGAATTGAAAACTAAGTATTTCAACTATGGAATTTCCTTTAATCTAGAAAGATTTATTTAAAATGTCAAGTTGAACTATGGAATCAAAAGTTGCAAATTTGAATAAGGTTGATAAGCCTTTCAACACAAGAACATAAAATATAATTATTTAAATTTAAATTTTAAATTTACCTGACTACTCATTTAAATTGTAATTTACAATGACCAATGGGAAGAGAATCATTGAATTTCTATGATAGACGATTTTAAAAAATCTTCGTCTAATTTGATAAATTAGGTGGGTCAAAAAAAAACCAGTATAATTTTGAAACTTTAAAGTTAACTCCTCATAATCAATGTCAAATCAAACCCATTCAGACGAAATTGTTAATGATAATGAATCATTCGATAGTCAAGTCATTCCTGAATCTAGCAATGAAGATGACACATCAAGTTTGACTGGTTTAAGTGCTCATACATTAAGTTTGATTCTTTTAAATTTTGGATCATTTGAAAATGACGATATTCCAATAGTTAATGATAATGAATCATTTGATAGTCAAGTCATTCCTGGTTCAAACAATGGAAATGACATTGGTACATCTAGTTTGATTGATTTAAATGCTGAATCATTTGAAAAAGAAGAAATCCAAATGTTGAAATACTTACGAGCTAGTAACCAAGCATTGGTTTCTTCTCAAATGAAAATTAATACAATTTTACAAGAAATAGTAATGGAGATTGATTCGCTTACCAAAAGTACTAATTTGATTAGAAAGAATGTTGATTTGCTTACAAATAATACAAAGAATACTGATTTACTTATCAAGAATGTTGAATTGCTTACCAAGAAAGTGGATGAGGTTTATGCAATGTTTAGACCATCTTAATCGGTATTTGAACATCCAATTATAAAATTTCAATTGTTAGGAAATATGTTGTGTATGATATAAAGTATACATTGTGAATCAAGTATCTAATTTTCAATTTGATTTCTTAACAATTTTTGTTATATTGAATGTTGAACAATGTAATTTATTTATGATAAGCATTCCAACTAACCACTTACAACTACTGAATTGATATCAGGGTATACAAACGTTGTTAAATAAATTTATGATATTGAACATGCTTAACTCAAATTCAAGATTTGTCAGTGTTTCAATCTTTCACCAACAGTTCTTGCAAATTATACTTGCTGGATGATGAAAATCTAGACTATATGCTATTGTGTCTAGCAAGAGGGTGCTAAATGAGTCATGGGTTGCAAATTTTGGATCAGCCTTTCATTATTGAGATTCCAGAATTACGTTCTTGAAAAGAAGGCCTTGAAATCTGTTAAGAATAATGCAATACTTAAAGAGAGAAAGATTAATAGTGAATGACTAATAAAAAAATGATTATTGAAGAAGAGTCAGTAATCATAAAAGAACATTTAAAAAGAATAATGAATGATTACTAATGAATGGATTACTAATGAATTAATGAAATAATCTTTAACTCTTTTCCCATTTAAAGGTTTGTATATAATATAAAAAATTAAATTTAGAACAAACATAGTAAATTATACGTAAAGCATATTAGTTAGTTTTCTAGAATAAACATGATTAATCTGTGAAATCAACAGTGTTCATCAATTAAATTTTAATATTTGAAATATTCTATAATAATCAACAAGAGTTTCAGAGTTAAGAATTAATAAAACAATAATATATTAAGAATAAATTTGAAACCATCA
This sequence comes from Insectozyma xiaguanensis, assembly GCA_030555925.1. Taxonomy (NCBI): domain Eukaryota; kingdom Fungi; phylum Ascomycota; class Pichiomycetes; order Serinales; family Debaryomycetaceae; genus Insectozyma; species Insectozyma xiaguanensis. The sequence continues at coordinate 637 of JANIVQ010000088.1, read as the reverse complement.
AAGTGAAATAAACCAAATACCATTAAATTTTGAAACCATCAGTAAACCATTATTTGAAACCATTAAGTGAAACCACAAATTATAAATCCATTTAATGAACTATTCATTAACCAGAATAAACCATATATTATTATTGAACCATATCAATAATTATTAATTGAAATTGTAACTTTGAAATAAATTATAAAATCTCTTTAATGAACCAATGTCCATTAACCAGATAAACGATATATTATTATTGAACCATCAATAATTGTTAATTGAAATTGTAAATTATAAAATCTCTTTAATGAACCAATGTCCATTAACCAGATAAACGATATATTATTATTGAACCATCAATAATTGTTAATTGAAATTGAAAATTATAAAATCTCTTTAATGAACCAATGTCCATTAACCAGATAAACGATATATTATTATTGAACCATCAATAATTGTTAATTGAAATTGAAAATTATAAAATCTCTTTAATGAACCAATGTCCATTAACCAGATAAACGATATATTATTATTGAACCATCAATAATTGTTAATTGAAATTGTAAATTATAAAATCTCTTTAATGAACCAATGTCCATTAACCAGATAAACGATATATTATTATTGAACCATCAATAATTGTTAATTGAAATTG
>JANIVQ010000087.1:0-23629 GCA_030555925.1 Insectozyma xiaguanensis | reverse complement strand
CAAGATGTGGGAGAAGTTGTCAATAACAAGTTAGATCATGATCATGAACATAGACAAGATTTAAAGTTGATAAACAATGTGAATACCATTTATGAAAATTCACTTCAACTTTATATGATGTGCAAGATCAGGATTGGAAATAAATTTATAAGATGATCATTTATATTTCAAGAAATAATTGGGACATGAAGAATAATCAGATTAATGGGTAATAATTAGGGATGCAATTTAGAATTTGGTGGTTTAGATTTCTTAATAAATAATTTTACTCTAAATATTAATCTCTTTAATTATCTCTGCATTATATAATAACGTAATATAATTCAAATGTAATTTTTGATTCTCAGTTGCACGTAAGTTCAAATGAAATGTACTAACTGTATTATGTAATCTTGAACAAACTGCTAGTTTGCAACTTCATGATACTGCAAATAGTTTGAATCAAATGATCAAACATTCAAATAATTGTATCCAACTATATTTTTTAGAAATATAACATATTGAATTCTTACCTCAAGCATTTATTGCATCCTTACCTCAACTGTAGTATTTATTTAATCCTTACCTCAGACGTTTATTACATCCTTACCTCAAGTGCATTCTTACCTCAAGCGATTATTGCATGAAAGTGAATAGTTGCATGATAGCCTTCAATATCCAATATAACCACCAAGTTATTTTATTCATGAGTTGACCAATTTTAACAATTAATATCCAACTGTATTTAGTATAATATATGGATTAATAATACCATTGGTTTTGTTGAGTGTTGTTTGTAAGTAGTCATTATTCAAAACCAGCTCAATTGATTAAAATAAGCTGTTACATAAATGTAACAACCCAATGATCTTTATAGTTGTTTTATGAAATTTATTTTAAAACTTTGACCAACCACATAATCTAAGCTTGATCATGACGGTTGGTTTCGACTAAATTTGAAGTCAATCCCACATTTAGATCTCTTTCGGAACTGGTTAAAGTATCAATAGTTTGTGCCAATACTTTCAACTGTAGTATCTGTTGCATCCTTACCTCGGGTATTTATTGCATCCTTACCTCAACTGTGGTATTTATTGAATCCTTACCTCAAGTGTTTGCTGCATTCTTACCTCAAGTGCATTCTTCCCTCATGCGATTATTGTAGTTGCATGATAGCTTTCAATAATTAGCGTATTCAATATAACCACTAAATTATTTGATACATGAATTGACCAATTTTAACAATAAATCTCCAACTGTATTTAGTACATATCGATTAATAATACCATTGGTCTTGTTGAGTGTTTAAAACCAGCTCAATTGATTGAAATAATCTGTTATGCTTTTGGTGTCATAATCAAATGGGTAGTTAGATATTTGTTATAACCATCAGTTACCAATAATTTCTGCATAAATTCTCTCAATTTTTAGGTGTTCTCCCAAGTATTTAGGTCTTGTTTGAGTAAAATAATAACCATCAAATCCAAAAACTGAATTCATCATGCACACTTTGTATTAGTTATTCACAAGTTTTGATAAGTACTGGATTCTTTTTAAACAAGTCTTGAAAACATCAGTAATTCCACGACTTAAATACTCTATATTATAATAAATTCATCACCAATTAACAAACACTGAGTATCATTCTGATTGTTGATGGTTGAGATCATTGAAACCGGTGGAATAACTTGATATTATCCGTTCTGAATTCTTCATAACAGAAGGTGTTTTACTTCGAAAAAAAATTTGACGGATTCAAGAATATCATAACCCAGAAAATACTGTACACAATAAACAGTTGAAAACCCTTGATTATTCATTGAAAACACATTTTGATATCTACTTCTTGTAACCTATGTTAATTCTAGAGAAATTTTAATGTTATTTCAATGATAAGTACTATCCTGATGATTTAAAAATATGCAATTTCATTTTGGTATAAACATTCAACTAATGACTAGAATTTTTAGATTTCGCTTGATTTTGTCAAACTTAAAATCAAAGAGTAAATATATAAATGTAACAACCTAATGATCTTTATAGTTGTTTTACGAAATTTATTTTAAAACTTTGACCAACCACATAATCTGAGCTTGATAATACGTTTAGTTTCGACTAACTTTGAAGTCAATCCCACATTTAGATCTCTTTCGGAACTGGTTGAAGTATCAATGGTTTGTGTAAAAACTTTTAGTATTTATTGCATCCTTACCTCGAGTGTTTATTGCATCCTTACCTCAACTGTAGTATTTATTGAATTCTTACCTCAAGTGTTTATTGCATCCTTACCTTAAGCAAATAACTGGTGTAGAGAACATTGTACATAAAACCAGCTTACAATTGATGATAATCCTACATGAATTAAACACAATTCAAGAACCGGTAATCTCAAGTTAATCAACTTAATTGATCATAAACTTTCCTCCATATACTTTTCTTACGATGTGGTTCTTCTTTTATTAGTGTATAGTATCGGTTTCTTTCATCGCCTTGTGGAAAATATGCATTGACGATCTCTGAATTCAATTTTTCTAGTTCTGATTCATACCCTGCCAATGGTTTAGGTTCTATTTCTCCTTGCTTAACAGGTTCAGAAAACGGTTGTGCAAAGGTTGTGGAACTGTAGTTATAGTTGTCAATGAAGTACCACTTTCTGAAACAATACCACTATCAGTTTCAACTGAACCTCCTAATTCTGTAGTAGTCCATGTTGTATACTCTGTAGTTAATGCACTTGATGAACTTGATGAACTTGATGAACTCGATGAACTTGATAAACTTGATAATATTGATAAACTAGTGGTAAACTTGATGAAGCTGTTGAAAAAATTGTAGTTGAAGTAAACCATGAACCTTGCAAATTTGTCGAAATAGCAACAATACCTGAATCTTTTTCAGTTGAATCATCTGATGTAGTTGTTGTGATTGTAATTGTATATTCTGTTGACTCAGCACCTAGAATTGATGGTGATTCGTTACTACATTGAAATGGTAAGCCTGAATTTAGAACTGCTCACCAGACACAATAATCTCAAGGTAATTAACTTAACTGATCAATGGTTAATTAAAATTATGCTGCAAAATTAATTGTAAAATCTTTTTTTATCGAGATTTGCACCAAAAGTTAAAGTGAAAAATCAAAACAAAACAAAGAAAAAAAGTAGAGCAATATTTGTATATCAATCAAAGAATTAAAGTTATAAACAAATGTCTGTATATAGATTATCAATAATCAGGATTAGCTAATAAAGATTACTACCATATGGGGGTGAGTGAGTGAGTGAAGGGAAACTATTAAATCATCAATAATCAATCTTCATTAGTCAATAGGAATTGGTCACTACTGCTAATAACTCAATATTCTATAACCCAGACTCAATTTAAAGCCAATGTAATAATCTTTTGACGAATATGACACCTAAAATGGATACCTTTCCAAGGTCTATCAGACACTTTGAACAATGAATTATTAATAAGACTTATAAATCTTCAAGATATTGAAAAATCTTTTCAAGGTTATTATGGTAATAAATCAGCAACAAGTTCAATAATCTTAGCCAAAGTTTTCAAACAAGGTGATGCATGGTATAGAACTGGAGATTTATTAAGAATGGATGAAGATACTTTATTATATTTTGTTGATAGATTGGGTGATACTTTTAGATGGAAATCTGAAAATGTTTCAGCAACTGAAGTTGAAAATGAATTAATGGGCTCAAAAGCATTTAAACAATCAATTGTTGTTGGTGTACAAGTTCCAAATCATGAAGGTAGAGCTTGCTTTGCTGTAATTGAACCAAAAGATGAATTGGAACATCATGATATTTTGAAAATAATTTATTGGTTAAATGGAAATAAATATGAAGAATTATCTCATGATTATTGGAGTTTGATTACAACTGGGAAAACAAAATTATAGTTTAAAATTTGAAATTTGAATCCATATTTTTATATTTACATTTGTATATTGATATATGCATATTCTTTAAGGTTAGAATATTTATTATTTGTTTATTGAAGTGTCTTGTTGGAATCTCTTACATCTAATAAACAATGTTGATTATGAAATCAAAATTCAAGTCTTAGAAAAAAAAAAAAAATATTGGGTAGTAGATATTATGTATGGTATTGGAATTACTAAATGATTTAAACAGATGAGAAGATCAGCATATATAACTTGTGAGGTAAATAACTTGACTGGAATTTTGATCAATTAGCGGTACTTTGATTAATTCTTCTTCGCTTTACTTCTAGCAATTTTTAATGCAATTTCCCTAATATTACCGTTTGTTTCAATTGAACTATAATCTATCTCATCATTGCCATCAAGCAGAATGTCTTTAGTTTCTTTGCTCTTGAAAAACGTATTTGGATCAGCAACAAGATGTTCTCGTACTGATCCGATCATTTCACCGTATTCATCAAAAATCAATTCGGTACCAACGATAGTTTTCCAAGACGTTTCATATATTCGGCCGTCAATAATCTCTGATGTTTGAATTAGTTTATTTTTGCCTCTTTTTTCTGTGCTGAATGCATCATTACCCGATGTGCTAGAAGTCTCTCTATTATTTGAAAGTTTTATTAATGGATGATCATCCGTCAAATCTGTGAATTGAAAATTAGCAGAAGGCTTGATAATATTTTTTTTAATTTTAGGTTGGTCTTTAGCACTCTGTAAAGATTGATCTTCTTCGTCAAATTTATTGTTATAATTTGGTAAATCAACCGTTATATAAAAATTCTAATAAAATTGTATATTGTTAGTATCATCTATTGTCTATAAAAAGTTTTAACTTGATTTACGTACTTCAAATTCCTCTTCATTTCCATCTATTTCAGAACCATTTGCCAATTCAGTAATGGGAGCTATGTTCAGATTGTTTTGTTTTTCTTGTTCCTCTTTTTCCAATTGTTTTCTTCTTTTTATATCCTCATTGGATCCAGCTTCTACACCAACTCTGAAGTCCCAATTCATTTCTTCACCTTTGGTTAAAAATTCACAATTTCCATTCATAACAATTTTCCACGCAAAATCGTTATTGTTTTCTCTGACATATTTAGATAATGAACAGGCACCTGCTCTTAATAAACCTTGATTATCGTCAATATAATCAGTAACGCTTGACAAATTTAATAAAGCACTTCCTAATGCAATTTTTGTTGCAGCATGAGTTACAATCAATATATTTTCAATTTCAGGATATTTTGCTTCAAATGTTGGTATAAATTTCTGCCAAAATTTCTTACATCTTTCGAAGATATCAATATCACTTTCACCTTTTAAACTAGGTATGACTTCTAAATTATCTCTTGGCCAAATTTTTTCATCAACCAAAACATCTTTGAAAAATTGATTTAAATCATGATAGTTTGCAGGTTCAGGAATTACACTTCTTGATTGTTTGAACCATTCTCCAACACCTCTATCAATTGCAACTTTCAAGTCTAACATTTGAGCAATTGGTGTACTTGTCTCAACACAACGATAAAAGGGTGATGATATAATAAAACTTGGCTTATCTTTGTCTGGCAACGAGGTCAAAAACCCTGCCAATTGTTTGGCTTGTTCTACTCCATGAGGAGCCAAAGGTGGATCACTATCTATTCCAGTTGGATTTGGTGGATGTGGAAGTGGTAGCCAATTAGATCTATACCCATGTCTTGCTATGTAAATCTGTTTGATTGTCATAATTATAATCGTTAATGTTTACTTTTTTTTTTTTTCCGTCGTACATTTGGGTTATTAAATAAAAATTAATATGTAAGAAGAACATCGTCACCTTGTGGTGTTACTTGTTCAGCATTAAAATATGTATTGAATTTTTGACAGTATTAATTTATCAAGTATTGAATCACCCAACTTTCTTATTCTAGTCTGTTGATGCAGTCGTTCAATGTATGCTTCTTTTTAATTTTTCACAATAAATTCTAAATGCCATGTGCCTGTTACAAATAATAAGAGTTGATTCACAAGAAATTCTGTTACATGAAATATACTTTAATTTTAAAATTCTTTCATCTTTATTTTTTTGTAAATTAATATAAAATTTTTATATACATATTATATATCAAATTAAACTAACAATTCTAATGGGTTTTCAATTATTTTTTTCAATTCTTTGATCCATTCCCCACCCAAAGCACCATCAACAACTCTATGGTCGAAAGTACCAGTAATGGTGATGACGTCGTCAAATATAAAACCTTGAGGGTTGACATTACTTGGAATAGCTTTTTTATCTGTTGTACCAATTGCCAAAATAGCAGATTGTGGTGGGTTGATTATTGAAGTGAATGAATTGACTGCATGGTTCATACCCAAATTAGAAATACAGATGGTACCACCTTGATATTCTTCTGGATTCAATTTACCAATTTTAGCTCTTTTACCTAAATCTTTAACTTCGTTTGAAATAGCAGCTAATCCTTTAATATGGGCATTTTTCACAATTGGAGTAATCAAACCAGTAGGTGTTGCAACAGCAACAGATATATCAACATTGCTGTATTGTCTAATTACACCTTGATCTCCCAACCATGCAGAATTGACTTGAGGTTTTCTAATACAAGCTTTGGCAATAGCTTTAATTAATAAATCGTTTATTGATAACTTGTATCTTTCTTCAGCTGAGGCATTTAATGAAGCTCTCAACTTCAACAATTTTGAAACTGAAATTTGTGATTGAATAATGTAAGTAGGAGATTGTTGAGTAGATTGTAATAATCTTGAAGCAATGGTTTTTCTCATTGAAGTTAATGGGATATCTTCATAAGTAGCAGACGCAGTTGAGGTGGTGACTGGAGCAGATGAAGATGCTGCGGCAGGCTTAACATTTTCAAGATCTTTAGCAACAATTCTTCCACCTGGACCGGATCCTTTAATACCTTTCAACTTGAGCCCTTTTTCGATGGCAATGGTTTTAGCCAATGGTGATGCAAAAATTCTGTCACCAGAAGCTTTTGGGGAAGAAGAAACTAAGGTTGATTTTTCTTCTTGTTTTGGTTTTTCTTCTTGTTTAGTTTCTTGATCTTCCTTTGGTTCCTCTTTTTTTGGTTCTTCTTGTTTTTTTGGAGCTTCACCGGCATCAGCTGCAGTGAAATTTTCGAAAGCAGAAACATCACTTGATTCTTCAACGTAGACAGCAATTGGTTGTCCAACAGGAACTTCATTTGAACCAGCATCCATTAAAATTTTAGCCAAATAGCCTTCTTCTTGAAATTCAAAGTCCATAGAAGCTTTATCGGTTTCAATTTCAGCAATTGGTTCACCAGGTGCCAATTCATCACCAACCTTCTTAGCCCAACTTTGAATATTACCTTGGGTCATTGTTGGAGATAAAGCTGGCATATGGATAACAGTATGAGGTGGAAATTTTCCTGATGAATATAATCTTGCCAAATTAATCAAAGATGTTGATTTGGTTGGTAAAGCAGCTTTACGCAATGCAATTGAAGATGCTCTTGATATGGTAGAATGAAACATATTATGAATTAGTATTTATCAAACGTGAATAGATTATGGTAATTTAGGTATTTAAATTTAACTTCCAATGTTTGTTGTTGATGATTTTTAAATAATAATACTCAATATAGTGACTTGTGATTACTATGAATGCTACAATGGTGGGAAAAACAGTAGATGGTTGAGATGAGTATAAAGTTGTTATTTGACTGGAAATCTAAATGCGATCTATTCGAAAAAAATAATATAAAACGAAGGTAAAAAAAACAAAAAAAAATTTAATTTGGTACATAGTTAAACAAGGACAACATTGAACCGAATAAAGAGGTTTCGGATTTTAATCTACTTCGATTATGTAATATATTATATAATGTACTGTATTTTCTTTCTCAGCTATAAAACTAACAAATATACCATTATAATATCAATTCATTTTCATTTTTATTTTCAATTCCCATGCCAATTGAAGTCGAATGTTCAACATAGTAGCTTTTGTTGAATTTACATTCATCATTAGTTGAATTCTTTCCATTAACCATTTGGAATAAATCTTGATAACCATTGGTTTTTCTGATATATTCTTCGCATTCTTCTTCATAAACAACCTCAACACATTTATGTTTGATCATACAATCTTTGGCAGTTTGCCATGAGAATCTAATAAAGCCAAAGCACCAACCAAATACCTTGTCGAAATTACTGTTAAGCCATTTACTAGTATTTGGATCACTTGGATAGCCAGATCCTAATTTATGTTGATAAAGTATCTGAATATTTTCATTATTGTTAAAATAATATATATTCAAGTCACGGGTAACTTTTGCAACAACCGATGCCGTACTTACTATTGGGTAAATACTATCAGCCTTTTTTGTCACTATAATTTCTTTTATACTAGGAAATATGTTTTTCAATTTATTTTGATAAGTCAAAGGAGGGCCAACGGTATCAACATAAACTTTACTTATATTCAACTTCAAAACTGTTAGAACCAGTTTTATTAATTCAATTGTAGCGTCATGAGCCTGCTCATTTAAATTATATGAAGATCCTGTTGCATTTTTAGATTGTAACATTCCCGATGATATATCTCTTGCAGTCATTGTAGTTGTTCCCCATCCAATATTTTTATTTAATTCATGATCTTTGTTTTCAATCAATTTAAATAATTCTTGTCTCTTATCGTCAGTTAATATTTTAGAATCTGCAAATCCGTATTTCTTCTGCAAATCTTTTGAAAAGTTCTCTAGTGAATACGAAATGCCATATACCATTGGTCCTAACACTGGTCCTCTACCAGCTTCATCTACCCCTAAAACTATGGGTTCACTTGGATTGTTCAAAATTTCTAGTGGAATATCTGATAAATAAGTTGAAGTTTTAAATTCTAGTGGATTAGTTAAAGTTTTAACTGAAGGTGGTAACCATTTTTCATCTTCAACATTCTTCTTCAGTTGTTTTTCAACTGAAAAAATGTTTTCTCTTAGTTTTTTATTTGGTTTTTCAATATCCTCATCAAATTCTAGCTTTCTTTTTGATATATTATTCGTAGCATCAGTCAATGACTCTATCATTTTTTATGAAAGTGAATTGAAGTTTGAAAAAAAAAATATTGCAAAAAAAAACATAATAATATATATACGCGTATTTCAAATTCTAAATTTCAAAGTAATAAACAACTTAATTAATCGGTTCATTTATAATTAACTAAATAATTCCTTACTTTCTCATAAACTATAAAAGTGGTACAAGTTGCTGGCAAAACTCGTATTAGGTTAGCACTTAACCCTTTGTAAAATGCTAAAATTCCGCCCTCTTTTAAATACAACTGACTCGCAGTATTTAATATACCGTGATTTGTTTTAGTTTTGCTGTTTTGCAATCTTGTCTTTACAACTTGAGTCGGATACATGATGACCATACTGGCAATTTTGGACAACGCAGAAGAATATAAATACTGCGACGTAGTTAATGATTTAGTGGTGTTATCTGTTTGTCCTTTATGTAAATAATGCTTTAAATGATCATAAATTGTAAACTGTAAACTTGCTTGGAAAACCTGGAATAAACTTGGAATACAACCTTTCCAAAAACTTGACAACCCTTCTTTTCTTGTCATTTCTCTTACAGCATCAAATACTGATTTGTATGATTTGGCATCATTGGTTGAACTACTTAATATTCTTGTTTTCAAAACCCAAATTGGATTAGTGATAAGTGATGTTAACGACCCTGCTAGAATCGAACTACCAAAAAAATTTAATGTAAGATTATTTTGATTCAAACTTTGTTTGAATTCAGCATATAGTGCAAAATAAATTCCCCATGCTGATATGTTTCCTAAAATATTGATCCCAACACCTCTATAATACTGAAATATATAATTAGTAAATTTGGAATGATTGTTTAGTCTTTGAGAATAGATAGAATTTGCATCATTTGTAATTTTATGAATGATTGTTGTTAATGATGCAAAAGACCTCTTTTTGATTTTGGAAGTAGCATCTGTTGATAATTGCAATCTTATTTTGATGACATCCAAGGGATGGGTCACTAATGTCGTGGCAAACCCAGCAGCTAACCCAGAAATGATTTCTACCTCACTTCTAGAAAATAGTGTATAATTCTTGATTTCATTGTTTTGATCTTTCTGAGAAATTGACATAAAATTGTTTTAAATATGAAATATCATCAATTAATTCAGTTTTTTATAATTTTTTTTTTCTTTCTTTCTTCAAATCTACAAATACAAGTTAGAAGAAATCATGCAAGTTTATTAGTCCTTGAGTGCATTTGAAAAGGTTGATAATTTTGAGAGTTAGAAATACTAGTTTATCAAAGTCGAAGCTTTTTTATTGTAATGATATATTAATTTGATATATTTATCCTATTTACAAACCTCCTGAAACACTGTAATCCTACGATTTCCCAGTTATGCTGATGGGAATGGTGACAATAAGTTCAATATAGATGGTTTATTTGGGGTAGCTGACCATCCCAAATATAAAACAAAAGGAATAAATCCGTAATGAGCAATTGTTTTTGAATATTCTAAAACCTTGATGATTCTTTCTTTGGATTCATCCGATAATGTAAGCTGATAGTTTGAAATTGGTGAAAATGATGATGAGCTTCCTGCCATTCTGTATATTTGGTACCGTAAAGAATTTAAAACAAGTAATGTAACTCGACTATTAAATGATTTTTGTCAGAGATTTTTTTTTGGCAATAAAAAAAAAACTTCATTGGTTTTTACACGATCGTGTTAGCAGCAATAACCCGTATTGTACTAAAGAACAATGTCTTTCAAAACAGCATTAGTCTGGAGTATGGATGAAAATGTGAACTCTATTTTCAACTTAACAGATTCAAATGTTTGTAAAACAAAATAGTAATTGTTTTTTTAAATATTTATCAAAAAATAGTAAAACGATATTATTCTATTTTCGGGTATTTTTAAGCAAAAATCAAATTTTTGACTTAAATGTTGGTATTAAATCGTTTGTGAGACGTCTGAACATGAACATTCCCTTTTAAGTATTCTGATCATTAACAAGAATAGCAAAAGAGCTGCTTAGTCCGACTAGCTAATTAACTTTTTTGATTAAATTAACATGGTGAAAATTTTTCAAAATAATATGTATACTTTTCTTCACTTTTCAAAACGTTAGGAAAATTATCCCCCCGCCTTCCTCTGATAGCCTCGCCAGTATTAGTATTAATTGAGTGTTTATAATAAAAGCAATAAATTTATGATAAAACTATTATTTGCTCGTAATTGTCGTTTCAAATTTAGGCTTTGAAACGTTGAAATTGTTTAAGATATTTCCTCAATGATATACTGGGTGATTATATTACATTTATTTGGTTTCTCCAAATTCTATGGTCGAACATCAGTAATCTCATATAAAAGTAAAAGCCAATTACAACATCATTAAAAATTAATATCCTAAATATATCACAACAGTATGAATAAAGTGTCAAATTTACTCATAGTTTCTGCCTAATGTATATGTTAAAAAAAACTAAAGTATACTGAAACTAGCTATTTTTACTTTAATTTTAAATGTAAACAATTTTTCAAGCGTTGAGAACAATATGCAATTAATCCTTTACATCTTATACCATTTCATATTGCTAGACATTTTAATATTCGCACTGAATTCTCAACATGCTGACTTACATAATAAATTAGTAACTATTTTCATTACATAATCAATCAATAATAACAACAAAATTTCGACCGTATTCTAGTCAATTAGTATTGTTAAACCAATTACTAAAAATACCTTTTCAAATGCAGCAAAATCTGAAACTTTTGTTAGAAATAAAAATTGATCTGAAATTGAAGTTGAGTTAGATACAACAAAAATACAAATTTACTTTTTTAAATCCCCAAGAAATTCATTATATTAAACAAAAACATTAAATTCGAATGAAAGTATCTTCATCATGTGTAGAAATATCACGTTAGCTCCAGTGTAAGCTAAAAAAGCTATTATTGGTTGTAGCTAAATGTATTTAGCGATATTTGAATTTGATAGAGTGTAAATCTTTAATATTGAAATAATTTTTGAATAGTCCGGGGATATAAAACATATATATTAATTAGCTATTGTTTCAAAACATCTTTTAAATTTCCAAAAGATAGAACTTTATCAATTTTTTCAGTTTGAGTTATGTACATGGCCAACCTCTCTATTCCACAGCCCCATCCTCCAGTCGGTGGCAAACCGTATTCCATTGTCTGAACATATTGCCAGTCAGGTATCAACATTTCGTCATCTTTATATTCTAATTTATTTTTTTGCTGCATCTTAAACTTTTCAATTTGCTGTGATGGATTATTTTCTTCTTCGTATGCATTGATGAATTCTTTCCCATTAATAAATAGTTCAAACCTTAAAGAAACTGGATTACCATGATCATCATGCACTGATTTTGCTAGTGGTGACAAAATTTCTGGTTGGTTATAAATAATTATTGGGACGTTAGGATGTTTTGTAATACTTAATTTTTCAATGAATCTTTCAGACAAATTGTTTAATAAACTTGTGGGATTGACATTTTCTGGAAGTTCCAAGTTTAAAGTTTTGTAATATGTCAATAAGCCGTTCAAGGAAAAATCTTGTAATCGTAATCCAGTTTGTAATTCTAATGTAGGCAAAAATTCATATTTTGGAAACTCATGCTCATTCTGTTCATTATAAATATTGAATTGAAAAAAAATTTTAATCAATAGTTCTTCTGTCAATTCTATCAATTCGGATAAGCTAGTATATGTTTGGTAGAACTCACAAGAAGTAAACTCTGGATTATGAGTTTGATCTATCCCTTCATTCCTAAAGTTACTTCCAATTTCAAAAACTTTGTCGAAACCCCCAATAACTAATTTTTTTAACCATAACTCAGGGGCAACTCTCAAATGAACTTCCGAATTTTTATATTTAGTGATAAATGGATTCGCATTGGCACCGGTTCCAGACCCGTTTAGTATCGGAGTTTGGACTTCTAAAAATTGCTTCTGTAAAAAAAAATCACGAATTGTTTGTATTAGTTTTGATTTCACAATTATAAACTCTTTTGAATCAGGGTTTGATAAGTAATTCAAAACCCTGCTGCTATTTATCAATGACTTGTCAGTAATAGATATCGGTACACCTTTTAAGCGAGGAGATAATATTTTTATTGGATAATTTAACTTTAAAGATAACTCTCCTACTTTTGTTCTGAATGGAAAACCGTTACAACTAATAGAATCACCAATTTTGAGCCAACTATGAATCTTAGAAAATTCAGTGGTCAGCAATTGCATCAATTTGTTAGATGCTAATATTTGTAGTTTATTACCATTATGAATTAAATCGATAAAATACAAACCTTTCCCAGATTTTCGGATATTTGATATTTTTCCTTCAACTAAGAATTCCATTTCAGATTCTTTAGAATCAAAAAATTTTGTATTTTCAAACATTTTTCTAAATGTTTGAGTATTGACTAATTTCGAGTTCGGAAAATCTTTCCTTAAAATAGATATAGATGGGTAATATAGTTTCTCCACATCTATTGTAGGCATGTTTTGTATTGCAGCTTTCCTGCTCTCGTAAGTTAAATTTAATTCTCCATTGATCAAATTCTTTTGTAACAAATTGAGACATGTAGACAAACTTCTTGTACATTTATTATTAAAACTTGATATAGTGATTGTCATTATCTGGTATTCTTTTTTGATTTAGATCTTATAACATTGTCTAAGAGCACCTCTGCTTTTTCAATTTTTCAAACAAAAAAAAAAACTCCATAATAATTGAGATTGAAAATTAAAACTTTTCTCAACTTTTTGTTACAATACTCTATCAGTTCGTTGAAATTTCATCTCTCTAAAACTATTTGTGGCTTCTGATAATAATTTGATAGTGATCGGAGCAATTAATTGTATAGATACAAATTAAATCTTAACTTTTATTCAAGAATTGAACCATTTTATACCTTCGTGCAATTCCAAAAAAGTAGATTGAAAATTTTTTTTACAGTGTAAGGTAAATCTTGTCAGTCGAACCTAATGTTTTCAATAAAGGGCTTGTTCACACAAACAAGAAAGTCGATAGATTTGATTCATAACCCATTGAATCTTTCTATTCCAATTCGTACAGCAAAGAAAAGAGCAGTTGGTTCTCGGACTAATAACAAAGATACAGCAGGTAGAAGGTTAGGTCCAAAAAAGCAAGAAGGTCATTATGTAAAACCTGGACAGATTATAATGAGACAAAGAGGTACTAAAATTCATCCAGGTGATAATGTAAAGATTGGAAAAGACCATACAATTTATGCGATCGAACCAGGTTATGTTAGATTTTACTACGATCCATTCCATCCATTAAGAAAATATGTTGGTGTAGCTTTAATCAATGATATCAAGTTGCCAAAACCACATTTCGAACCAAGATTGAGAAGATTTGGTTTTGTAAAAGTATCCAAATCAGCTGAGGCTCAAGAAATAGAGGATCATATGTCAAGAAAAGAAGAGCTTGCTTTACCAGAACTAAATAAAGCTAAAGAAGCAAATGCTTATAACAAAGTTTTAGCTTTGACTAAAATTAAAGATTTGTTGAATAAAGAATTTACGTCCGAATTTGAGGATCAAAGTTTAGATCAAGTTTGTGATAGGTTGTTTGATATATATCAATTGTCTAAATTAGGTTACACCAGGGGTGAAGCAACAAATCAAGTAACCTTTGAAAATTTGTTCAATTTAAAGCTAGATTATAAAACCGGAAAATTATCCACTGAGCAAGAATTGAAAGATAAATCTAAAATTTATAAAAAATTTGCGGAATTAGTAGATTCCAAAGTTGCCATAGATTATGAAGGAGAGTTACACAAACCTTTTAATGATGAAGAACTTACCACTCTCAAAAAATCTATTAAAATGCAATTGGAATCACTTTACAAGGAAGACATATTAAAAAAAGAATACAAAGATAAAGTGAAAAATCTTTTAAAAACTCCTGGTGTTTTTACTAAGATAGAGTGTGAAGATCTTCAAAATCAGTACTCATCCAAAGTGATACCGTATAATGTGAAAGGATCGATGATTAAGATCAAAAATTTAAAAAATATTCCTAAAGGTAACGATGTAAAACAGATTTACGACGAAACATTGGGACATTCTTATCATTACCTTAGACCAAAGCTTTAAACCACGAGTTATTTCCGGTATCGAAACTCACATTTAACTCTGTATATAAAGAAATTGTAATATACTTGCGATTGTTTTAAAAGAATAATGAAACATCTCTCGGCAGTCATAATTTAGCTAACGTAAAATCTTTTGGTTAAAGAAAAAAAAACTGAATGAAAAAAAATATCTGTTATTATTATTTTGAAATATGGCATTCGAACTTCCTTTTGAATTACCGAAAGACAATCCGGTCATTCAGAATTACCAGAAGCTTGCAGTTACTTATCAAAAGTATCTTGATGAGTCTGTTCCATACACCACAAGAAGATGGAGTGGATTTGGTGTATTAGTCACATTATTTTTACTCCGTATATTTTTAGCTCAAGGTTGGTACATAATTTGCTATGCTTTAGGTATATATTTATTGAATTTGTTTTTGGCTTTTTTGACACCTAAGTTTGATCCTTCATTAGAGCAAGAGATTAAAAATGAAAATATTGAGGAAGGATTTGATAATGATTCACAAAACTTGCTGAATGAAAATGACGAGGAGTTTAGACCATTCATTCGAAGATTACCGGAATTTAAATTTTGGTATAATGCAACAAGAGCAACGTCAATAGGTTTCGTTATGACTTTTTTCACTATATTTGATATTCCAGTTTTTTGGCCAATCCTTTTGATGTATTTCATTATTTTGTTTGCATTAACTATGAGAAGACAAATACAACACATGATCAAGTACAAATATCTTCCTTTCGATTTTGGAAAAGCCAAGTATAGAAACACTTGAAACAATTTAGCTTATGATTCTGTTTTGGATATCTCGCTCGTGCTATCAATGCTTTGTTATGTTTTCTTTCAAGGAGAAGAGATTAGTTTGTATATATATACTATATAGGGCCATATAATTAAAGTTCACCAAGTTGATATCTGAAGAATTGAATCTATTACGTGTAACTATTCCAAAAAAGTGCGTTGATAATTATGTGACCGAGACTAATTTTCGTAGAAAACACTGCCGAAAATAACTTAATCAACACTATGAGTCGAGCAGAAGTTGATTTACAAACGAGTGTTAAAAAAGCATGTAACAATGACGAGGTTCCACCTAAGAGAAAACATGTTAGAGCTTGTATTGTGTATACTTGGGATCATAAAAATTCTCGTGCATTCTGGAATGCTGTTAAAATTCAACCATTACAAAGCAATGAAATTCAATTATTTAAAGCTCTTATTATGATTCATAAGGTTTTACAAGAAGGTCATCCCAATACATTAAAAGACGCTTACAGAAATCGTGATTTTATTGCGTCTTTGTCCACTGTGTTTCCTACCCACGGCTCAGCATATGGAAAATTGATCAATCAATACGACAAGTATATTCTTCAAAAATTAGATTTTCATCGCAATAATCCTGGGTTTAATGGAACTTTTGAATATGAAGAATATATTTCTTTAAGAGCAGTTAATGATCCAAATGAAGGTTATGAATCAATTTTACAATTAATGGACCTCCAAGATCTGATTAATGATCTTCAAAAACTTATTTTTGCAACCATTCATCATACTCAAAGTAATTTGTGTAAAGTTAGTGCATTAGTTCCATTAATTTCAGAATCATACGGGATATACAAATTTTGTATTTCAATGTTAAGAGCTATGTATCAACAATTAGGTAGTGATGAAGCATTGAATGTTCTTGTCGATCGTTTTGATTCCCAACACTTTATGCTCAGAGATTTTTATACTGATTGTCATTCTATTAAATTTTTGACTAGTTTGATCACAATCCCAAAATTACCCAACAGTTCTCCAAATTTGCAAGAAAGAAGTGAAGAAGGTGAACCAGTTGCGCAATTTCGTTCTGTTGAAAATGATACACCATCTCGTGCTTCTACGCATTCTTTTGAACCACCATTGAATCCTCCACCTGTAACAGAACAATTACCAACCCAACAAACTGGCTACTTATATCAACAACAGCAAGATCAAGAAAGAATACAACAAAACTTGGAATTACAACGTCAACAGCAGATTCAACAGCAACAGGAACAACAACGACTTTTTGAACAACAACAGCGTGAACAAGAACGAAAATTTTTAGAAGAACAACAAGCATTACAGATGCAACAAACCCAACATCATCAAAATCGGGTATCAGAGTTGGAGCATGACTTGTTGATGTTTAAAAATCAGTACGATAATGATCAACAGCTTCTACTGCAATATGATGCTAGAGTAAAAAGTTTAGAAAATGAAATGTCCGCTTTTAATAATACAGCTAGTCAGCAAGTTGCAGCCAAAGATGAACAAATTAAAAACTTTGAAGAGCAAATTGCAAATTGGACTAAAAAATACGAATCTTTAGCAAAATTATATTCTCAATTACGTCAAGAACATTTGAATTTACTTGCAAAATTCAAAAAAATTCAACAAAAGATTAGTAGTGCTCAAGAATCTATATTAAAAAAGGAAAAACTTGAGAAAGATTTAAAAGCCAAAAATGTTGAATTAGCAGATTTGATTCGTGAAAGAGACAGAGCAAGATTGGATTTGGATAGAGTGAAAGCAAGTAAAGATCAAGACATAGAAAAACTTGAAGCGGAAATAAGAGAATTGAATGTTTCTGCTAAAGAATTTGGAAAATTGCAGAATTTAAATCTTACATCTGTCATGTCAAAACATGAATCTGAATTAAGCAAACTCAAACAGCAGTTGGCTGACAGGGATTTAAAATTGGGCTCTTTAGAAGATACTGATTCTTTACAATTTAAATTAAAAGAAAAAGAAATTGAATTAGAAGTTGCTAACGAAGCTTTGGAAAATGCTTACGAAGAGTTGGGACGTGTTAAAAATGATCAAGACGATATTTTAAATGAACAAATTGACCAAATTATAGTCACACAACTTTCCAAGTTCAAAAACTTAGTTGATGTGTTTTTGGAAAATAGTATAAAACGAGTTCTTGATACAAAACACGAGTTAGAATCCCCTACACAAGCAGGTAATTTAAACTCCACTCCAGAATATTTATTGTCTATGATTGAGCTTTGTTCTGAAACAGCCACAGAGTTTGCTACTGTTTTTAACTCATTTATTGCTGAGGATAAAAACCAAGATGAATCAACATTTTCAGAGATAATTTTGGCAAGCTCCTCTTTGACTACTTCGATCAGAGATTTGATTTTAGATACAAAAGGATTGATAAGTACCATTGGAACCAACAAGGAAGAAGAGATTTTAAGTTTGGCAAAGATTATATTGACTGATGCAGAGACTTTCTTTCGTAGTCTCAAATCTGAAGCATTGAATAATTTGGACAATGACGAGGATAAAATTGATTTGGTGATTGATGGTAATTATCAGCTTCAAACTTCTTTAAAAAATTTCAGTTTATTGGTAGATACTTTAAAAACTTCGGGTGGTATTCAATTTAAAGGAAATTTAGAAGATTTAGTTGATCATGAAATGGAGCAAACAGCTAAAACTGTCGACTTGGCTTCTCAATTTTTGAATGATTTGATGAAAAATCCAAACTTATATCAAGGTGACTTAAAAATTCATGAGATGTTGTTATCATGTGCCAAGCTAATTACAGATGCAGTCAAGTCATTAATTGATTCATCAGTAAAAGCTCAGATTGAAATCGTTAACAAAATTAAAGGACTGCAAACAAGAACGGAATTTTACAAAAAGAACAATAGATGGACAGAAGGCTTGATAAGTGCTTCAAAGGCTATAGCTGGAGCAACTAATGTTTTAATACATACTGCTGATGGGGTTTTAAATAAGAGTAATTCACATGAAGAATTAATAGTTGCTTCAAATGAAGTTGCAGCCTCAACTGCACAGTTGGTGGCAGCTTCCAGAGTCAAATTGAATTTTGTTTCTAAAACTCAAGATAATCTAGAAGCTGCATCTGGTGACGTTACCCGGGCTTGCAAATCGCTTGTCCACAAAGTCCAAAATTTGTTGGATGCAAAGGAACCAACAACTAACGAAATTGATTTAAGCAAATTAACTCCATATGAAGGTAAAACGATTGAAATGGAACAACAAGTGGAGATTTTGAAATTGGAAAATAAATTAAATGCTGCTAGAAAGAAACTAGGCGAAATAAGAAAACACGGGTATAAAGATGATCATAGTGACGAAGAATCTTAAAATATTTGATTTAAATATACAATATTTTTCACCTTTAATTTGACATTATTTACTACGTGCTCTCATTTAAAACGATTCTTTGAATCAAGATTGAACAAAATAAATTTTCAAAAAGACATCTGTATGACTATATACATAATGTATGACTATATACATAATTAACTGTGATACGTCTACTTGATCATAAAACTACTGACAATGTAATTGAATTGTTAAAGCCATGTTCTATTAGTCAATTTCAATGTTCTTGTTTGCACTTTTTAAAATTAGCTATATTGCTCAATTTCCCAAAAGTCTAGACCGGTCAACACCCAAAATCAAGCAGTCTTCGCAGTAATTAATTGTGAGTGATTTTCCAGAATATTATGAACAAACAACTAAAATAATCAAGACGAAGCAAAATTTTCATTTGCTGGGTTAAGCTGTATAATACAAATTATTAATAAAGCTTAAATTTGCATATATTGATTTCTGTCTTGTATGCAATTTACATACTACAGTTGATATCGCTCAGGAAAGTTGATCCATTTAGCTTACAACATATAAATAGTCCATTTGGTATAATGAAAGTGTCTTTGTTGATATATGAAAAAGTATCATCGTACAATATACTAATCATATGTCAGTACTTCCTAGTATAAGGGTCTAGTTTTGTAGATCATAAATAAATTATGCTTTGCCTATTTAACTCAAACAAAAAATCTCCCTATAATAAAACATATGCCTTCAGAGTTAGTCATCATACACTACGGCTTATATCATGGATCATCTTATTACCAACTTGACTTTGCCTATAAACCTCTCTCTTGTTAAGCACGTTATCAGTTTATTTTATTCACTATTTTTATAACGGATCATTTCGTAATCGTCAACAATTTCCCTAAAATTTGAATTGCAATAAATCTTCAAATTTATAAATTTACACAATCACATAACATTTATAATGATGAGTTATAATACTAGTAGGATACTGAAATTTAATTCAATATCTCAAACCTTGAGTAATCTTTTTGGCTCTAAATATGAGCTTGTACTAACGCTATTGCGCATCAAATTCACTAACATTAAAAAATACGAGATCGTATGTCTTCGTAAATTCTCGTATCTAAAGCTGCATTTTTGTGCAATAAACACTAAGTGGCTAATTTTCTAACATAAAATAAACAAAAAGTCTATTCACACACAGTTTTATACTTCTAAATTAATATAAAGTAATAAAAACAAAAACTGACCATATTTAGTTTAGTCTGATCAGTTTTAAAGTATTATGTTAGAGATATACAGAGTAGCACATACACATTGGTGTATATTAATGAGCCACCTGCTGATTTTTAATTATTGATTTTATATTTCTTAAATAAATTTTAATTTTTCATCTGCGAAAAAACAGAATTTTGAACTTGAGTAAAAATTATTTTTTTTTTCTGTTCACTAAACATTTAATTTGGTAGCTACTGGTAGCAATTTTGACAAAAAAACAATTTTTATTCTAAAAATATTAATATATTAATAATACGTGTGCGCTACCAAATGTACGCGCTACCGCAAAAATTGATTTGTTAATGGTAGCGTTTAGCTGTTAATTGATTTGTGGCGCATGAATCTATTTTTACCATTTTTTACAAGTACTGCGGCAAGGGTCTTTCTACATTGATGAGAATTCGTCAAAAAATGTCGGAATTTCAACGTAATAACGCCAGAATACGCTTTAAATGCATCAAATACCCCTAGATAGTTTCTCGTAACATTAGTTAGATGTATCTGATGTCTTTTAAAAGCTTTTTTAAAAGGGATTTTATGTTTGCTCAATAGAAAAATGGCAATAAAAAGATATGCGCGTTTGTGGCTAGAGTTTTAGATTTTGTGTTCTTAGATTTTGTATAACAAGAGTTCATGTCAAATTATACATAGACTTACTCGTCTCTGTTAAAATGGATTCTAGTACAGTAATTGATACAATGTATCAATCCAATATATGAAGTGGGTTATAAGAATTAGATTTTAAAGTTTATAGTTAATAAACTGTAAATAAATAACTGATATACGAAAAAAAAAAACATTTAAACAAACTGCAGTAGTTCCATTAAAGATTGATTAGTTTAATTGAATTCCAATTAATATATTAATACAAATCTTATTTAAGTAACAGAACCGTTGTTCATATTATGATGTTTGAGAATGTGATAAAAAACAAGAAAAAGAAAAGGGCCTACATTGCCTAATCAAATTGAAAAAATTATTTATGTGATCGAACATTAGCTTCAACTTTGTTTCATCCAGAAAATAAAACAATCAACCTCAACCATTAATCTTAGCAATTTAAACAACAATTATATCTTTAAATAGGTTTTTTTAGGTTTTACTTTATAGTCACTATTTAGCTTTTGATCCTAATATATGCGAAAAAAAAGAAAACAGTGCAAATTATTAGTTTTTATTAGCCAAAACAAACTTATATTATATACAAATCAATTTTTGAAATTTTTCGATATACAATTTTACTCATATATGGTTCCATATGACCAGGGTATAGCAGAAGCTAGTCTATCTTATAGCGTTATTATTTGATCAAATAGGCAAATGTATACGTATATTTTTTCAATTCTCGTACACGCGATAAGAATAATGCAAAACTCAAAGAATAATTAATAATGAATGACTAATATAAAATGATTACTGATGAGTAAATAGAGAGTTAGTAATCTAGAGGGAATTACTAATGAATAAATAGAATAGTTGGTAATCAAGAAAATTATATAAATAGAGATTAATCTGTCTAACTTAATAAATATTGATGTACAATATCAAATATAACATCTGAAAACTCTACTACTACAAACAATCAAACTACAGTTAATATCGCTCAGAATTCACAAATTCAAGATATGAATATAATTCTATTCTAAATTAAACTTAAATACTTGATCCTTGTTCTATGGTAAGGGAAACGATAATTAATGAGATCAATTAGTTATGGTTGTTGTTACATTTTAAACTTTTACCAAGAAGTATGGTTAAATCCAACAATACTATATTTATGATACCTTTGGATTATTTCAACAATAGTTTTATTTTAGCTGGAAAATAGGATTTTTAATTGTCTTGCTTGCTTTTCTTAACCCATACTCAACTCAATTGCAACTTCAGCTTGTTCTGTGACAAAGCTACAATATGGAAATCTTATTTGTGACAAATTCAAATTGAACTCATCTGAATATGTTTTGTATAGACTTAATATTTGATAAGATTTGAATTCTAAATCTGTTGACTTTTTTTTTCATTAAGATTTTTTTGCATATTTTCACATTCGTTATGAAAAGTCAGAATATGTGATTTCAAGCTATTCCATGGTTATCATTAATCTCGAGCGCAAGACGACCATACCCAATATTTTTTATTTGGAGATTGGTTTATTATAATGTGGAGTATTCAAATTCCGGTACTGTTGATCATGTTAAACCTTGCCTGAAAAGAATTCAGCATTCATTCAAATTTGTGAATATCAAACCATGCTTTATAATTCAATGTTCATTTTAACAATTTATATTTAGGTTATTATTTTATGATGTTCTGTACTGAAGCATTGTAATACATTTTTTGGAGGCTATGGAAACAACAATCGAAAGAGCTTATGCTGGATTTGTTGATATACCGATGGACAACAAATGACTGACTAAACGTTTTTCTTATAACATCAAGAACGTAACAACTTGTTTTTAAACAATGATTTCCTACAAACAATCAACAAAACCAATAATGGTATTGCCCAGCGATAAATGTTAAATATAGTCGAAAACTATTGTTAAATTTGCCCAATTCATGCTAATTATAGAAATCTATTTTACTTTCGGTATCTTGAATTCCTAAAAATGTATGGTCAAATACAAATATTTGAGTGTGTTATTACGTTATTTAAACCTTCTGCAATATCATGAAGTTGCAAACTAGCTTGTTTATTAGTTTGTTCAATATTAGATA
The DNA here is from genome assembly GCA_030555925.1 of Insectozyma xiaguanensis. NCBI lineage: Eukaryota > Fungi > Ascomycota > Pichiomycetes > Serinales > Debaryomycetaceae > Insectozyma > Insectozyma xiaguanensis. The sequence goes on along the minus strand of JANIVQ010000087.1, from coordinate 359 downwards.
ATGCAATCAATATGTTTGAATATAACAAAAGCAAATTAAAATCAAAGATTACATTCATATGTAGGTAGAGATAATTGAAGAGATTAATAATTAAAATTATTTATTAAGAAATCTAAACCACCAAATTCTAAATTGCATCCCTAATTATTACCCATTAATCTGATTATTCTTCATGTCCCAATTATTTCTTGAAATATACAAAATCATCTTATAAAGCTATGTTCAATTCTGATCTTGTACATCATATAAAGTTGAAGTGAATTTTCATAAATGGTATTCACATTGTTTATCAACTTTAAATCTTGTCTATGTTCATGATCATGATCTAACTTGTTATTGACAACTTCTCCCACATCTTG
>JANIVQ010000086.1:0-24444 GCA_030555925.1 Insectozyma xiaguanensis | reverse complement strand
CACCAAAATAATGTAGAATCCAAAGATTAAAAATCAATGAATAAAACATCTATTGGCTATATAGTCGACTATTCCAAGCATCGGTATGCAACCGTTCATTCAAACGTTAGGATCAGTTCATATGAAATAAAGCAGGTTTTAAGTGCTTCCCCATTCAAACATCACCTCAATTTAAAAATCAGTAACAGTTAACCTATTACCGATTAATACCTTGAAATAACCAACGTAGAACTTCAGGCTCCATACCATTACCAACTACCAATTACCAACTAATAATTACCAACTACCAACTACCAACTATCAAGTACCTATTACATATTAGTATAATGAATTAAGTTATAAATAACATACATAGTAACATAATAATCGCCAATAAATAAATAAACAAATAATAATGGAATTTTAAAAATGAAGGGAAATTGTTGGTCTATTTATAATAAAATTTTTGATAGCAACCCCACATTTTTAATATTTGTTACTAATCAAACACATAGTAAAATGTGTATCCCTTAAATAAAAATCCCCACTTTTCAAAATGTGTTGCCAAATTAAACACTTGAGGGATTTTAAAAAAATTGTCTGTCACCCCTTAGACATATTTTATTAAATTTTTGACAGACAGATTTAATTTCTCGGACTTTTTTTTCAATTACTTAACACATTTTTACAATTTACATTAAACAATATATATTATATAGTATAATCAACATTAATAATTGATTAGCTTTTACTCAGTGATGATATTGAATTAATGATAGAACTTTGAAACTGAATTTGAATATATAAATTTTACTTTTCTAAAAATAATTTGTTAAATCTGAAACAAAAATAATCACAAAACTAAAAAGTTTAATTTTTAATTATATACATTATCCACATTCTTCTTTTTTTGTACTTTATCTACAAAAACAACGTTAAATTGTATGGTAATAATTGAAATCAAAAGTTGATTACACACAACAGCAAACTGTCAGGGTTCATTATAAAAGGTTGTTATTAAACTTTAATGCTTTAAAATCAAAAAGAAAATGAAAAAATTCGTTTAATCTGAGACATAATTTAAAAGTTTAATTATAAAATAATATTGGTCCGACACTTTTTTGGAGGGATATTAAATTAATTGCTGACCTGACACTTTGCCAAGAAAGAGGTGAATAAAATAAAAAAAAACGAGGCTGAACAACATCATTGATTCTACTTTTCATTGTTTAACATCAATTTTTCAAATTTTGAATTCCAAACAAATCAAGAAGTTAAAATATTGTATTTAAATTCTAGTATACAAATTATTGATTAAACATTGTATATTTTAATATAAATTAAAAATTATAATTTTTGTTAAAATAAACTATTTCTAACAACTTGAGATGATGTTTCAGATAGATTTTTTTAAAAAATACATGTGATTAATAATTTTGATGATCAATAATAACACAGTTTGCAGATACGAGAAAACGGGGACAAAAATAAATGGACCTAGTTGTTTTTTTTTTTTTTTTTTTTCGATCCGAAATCTTACGCAACAACTATCACCACATTTACCAAGAGTGTATCCAAATACTATGAGAGTAAGATTTGTAACAATTTGATTAATCCAGATATTTATTTTTCATATATACTGCAATTGTAACCTTTTTTGAATCAGAATTCATACGTTTTAAAAACACATCTGAATCTACTATCTTATATTTGTTAGGTTTTATTAAAAACTTTTGATATTCCCGGTCCAAAAATTCTAAATACTCTTCCAATTCGGTTGACGAATTCCTTGCTTGTAAATAATACCATTGAAAGTTTAAAGCTTTTGTTTTGAAAAAGTGGTTGATTGTTCTATTACCTTTGATTTTTGTCAAATCTTGATCAATTGAAGGTGGATCTTCATTAGAAAGCGATTCTGATGGAGCATCATTATTGGAGACAGTAAATTCAACGTGAGGAATTTTAAAGTAGTTGATTAAATAATTAAGTATGTAGTTTCGGTATTTCATGATCTGGTTATAAAGTTTTGACGATAAATCATTATTTTTTTTTGGTAACTTTCGTTTAATCATGTCCAATAAAGATATCAGAACATATGAACTATTAATTCTCAAGTCGATAGATTGCGTCAAGGCAATATTATCGTCTTGCACTTCCATTCGTGATTCTACGTTGACAAGAGATTATTTTCAAAAAATAACATCAAGTATCGAATTTATGGACTCTAAAAATTTGAAATACTTAAAGAAGTTACGTAAATTATGTAACAGTGAAGAAATGCAAACCTTTTTGCATTTTAAAGATATGATGGAATGGGAAAAAGATACTAATTGGCCACCCATGCTTATAACAAGTTCCAAATTAAATGCTGATGCATTAGACTTAGTAAAGGGAATACAAATGAATCAATTTACAAAATGGGGTATAAATACAATAACATTTATAATAAACGATCTAATTTTAAACAATACTACAGCTAAAATTGCTAACCAAATTTGTGAAGTTTTTCAATCAGATATTTTTAATTTCATATTCACTACACATTATGAATTGATAAGTAATTACAATTATGATATGATGAATATAATTGAAATACAAGAATATCTGAAATATGTTGCAAGTTTTTTTCCTCATTACATTGGAGTTGTTTTAAAAAAATTTTCAATACATCAAGTATATGAATTTATTAAAAAACTATATGAACCATTTATAAGTATTGTAATCGAAGGATTAGATGATGGACAAGAATATCCAAACTTCACAGGTGTATTAAATAAACTTATTGAGTTTAATAAATTTAATTCTAAACATAAAGTGAAATATCATAAAGGTGATTTATTAAAAATGACATTAAATGATAAAGTTATTGTTTCAATAAAAATGGAATCTGAAAATATAGTAGATAATTACAATAGGGCTGCTTTGATTGCTTTTAGAACAAACACTTTATTTGATACCATGATTGAAGCTGTAAACAAAAATAGAATAATTTATAAAAATTTATTAAATGAATTGTTACCAGAAAATTCTAAAGGAACTCCATCTTGGTCAAGTAATAAAGTATTAGAAATTGATGAAAATTCTTCAAATTATCATGAAGATCATATAATTATGATTGAAAAATTTTGTGGCAAATTTAATTTGAAGTTTGAATATTCATGTTCAACACGAAAAATTAATGATAAAGTAGTTACAATTACTGATCTTGAAATTGAAGATATGTTAGTTGGTATTGGTTGTGATATCGACCAAACAATTGCTAATCAAAAAGCTGCTTCTGCTGCAATTTTAGGTAATGAAAACGGATCAATTAGATTACATCATTTACGTAAAGATTGAATATATATGTTGAAATTGAAACATCAGTTGGAATATTTATTCACCGTAGTTTAGCTTCTATTTATACTTTTCATTATAATGTTTAAAAAGGCGAAGTTGAAAAATTGCTTAAGAAGGTGAAGAAGAAAATGATATTACCAATTGAGCAAGACTTTACAATTCAAGCTTACGTTGTTGAAAAAGATGAAAAAAAGTTGATGAATAATCACAATCATTATGATAATAAACTTTGTATGTACCAACAACTCATTTAATAACAAACCCAAGTAAGTTCATTTTGGACCAGCAAATTTTGTAAAGAAGTTAATATTGATTAAATACAAAATGCTGTACCACATTTAATAAAAGTTCAAATTCATTATTAAAGCTCTCATTACCCAAGTTCAAATTTTTAAGTTGGTTCAAATACAAAATTCATGTTCTAGCCCATTTAAGTGTCTATTCAGTACCACATTCCAATACCATCTGTTTCATTTAAACATACAATAACTTGTCATTAACGTGAATTTAAGTTGACATTTATTTAAGGTGAATTCTATAATAGTTATGGTATTAAATTTGCCAATTATAGTAAACAAGTAGTTGTAAATGAATAGTGACAACGATATACATTATAATATCAGATGATAATTTGATAATTAAAGAAAATATTGCTGTTGCTCTATCAAAACTTTATTGTTGAAATAATTGTAAAAAAAAAAGACATGAAAAAAATAAATGTCAAAATCAGTTCCAGCTTCGACAGGTGTTATTCTATTGTTTGAGTCAAGTTAAAATTTTAATTGAAATATCGTTTTGTTAATCCTCCTGGCATTCATTTGTTATAACTTTGCTCGTTGAACTCTATAATGGGAAGGAGCTTTCAGAATTTCATTGTTAGCCAGATATGTTACCATTAATATTTTAAGAGGGTGTTAAAAATTTGATTAAATAATAGTCTCAATCAATATCTATTAAGAAAACAATGATCATTTAATTTCCATTATTGATATCTACACAATATTGTAGTATTGAAAACCCCTTCAATTAAGTATTATCACAAGCTATATGGTTAAAAATAATATAACGTCATAATTTATTCCAATCCATGCTAGATAAAACGACCACCTACCCTATAAAATAGAATAATTTGTGAAAGAATTTACAACAATTTAATGATCTAGTCAATTGGCTGAAATAAATTTTACACGTTCTACAACAGTGCTTACAGTACAAGTTTTAAAGTTATGTTTATTTTTGAGAATTATTGTATGAATTAATCAGAAATTTTCCAGAAATTTCATATAATATTAAAAATCTATGGGCTTTTTTTAAATTATTATTATGATTGAGAGAACAAGCAAGGGATAAGCAATTCTTGCTTTTACATTATCTTTTTCTTATGAAATGAAGAAACCAAGTTAGTTACATATTTAAAAATCAAATTCAAAATTATAAATGTTTTTTAAGTTTGCATATTTACCTCCGGTTTTGAGACAAAGATTTTTATAATAAGCTACAGTTCCAGTAGAGTTAGAAGTTAATTTTGATTGTATTCAAAATTTGAAACCACATTATCAAAATTACTTGCAAGTGGGATTCAATTTCATTATTTAGTGTTATTGTTTGATACATATTGGAATTATTGGCAAGATATTAAGTTATTGGCCAAATTTATTGAAATGCTAATATATTAATGCATCAACTATATTGAATTTTTCAAATACTGCAACTCATCAAAAATACGGACATTATTGCATCAACATGGTTCGAATTTATACCGGTGGTGGTGGTGGTGGTGGTAGATCAACCTTGATGAAATAGGTTATGGTGGTGGTGGTGGTACGGTATATATCAGCTATTGCGGAGGTGGAGGTACTAGCTGATTAATTCCTTCTATTTAAAGTTTTAAACTTTTACAAGATAAAACATCAATTCCACTTTCTAGAATAGCTAGATTCATTGAACAAATTGGAATGTTTGGATCACAAATATATTATCTACTGTCAATATTCAATTTAACAAGTGATATATTACTAAAATATCGACAAGATAATGTGAAACAATTGATTAAAGAAAAAGATGGTATAAAAGATTTATTTGAAGTTACAGTTAATGTTATTAAATAACTTGATGAAGATTTAACTGAGAGTCAATTATCAATAACTTTGGAAAATACAGATGTAAATAAAATTAAATTAGAATATATCCTTGTATATGAAAGTCAAATTTGTTTATACTAATATTTAATTCTTTAATTCGTAAACAAAATCATATAATAGCCAAACAGTTTATAATGTAAATGTGTATTTTATTGAGCTTCTAAACCAAATGAAAAAAAGATGAAAAAAATAGTAAAAAAAATATATTTATTAAAAAAAAATTTGTTATAAAAATGAAAGTAAGATAAAAAAAACTAAAAAACTAAAAAATGATAAAAATGATAAAAATGATAAAAAAAAATAATCAATTTCAAAATTAGTAGTAATCTTTAAAATGGAAATCAATATGAATAAAGGCATCTTTGTCTTCTAATTCATTTAAAACTCTTTCAAATGCTACAGGATTATAAGCTTGAGTATTGTTAACATATTTCTCAAACTGATTGTAAACCACATCAATGAACTTTTTAGTTTTTATTATATTTCTTTTGCAGGTTATAAAATAAATTATCCACATTGGACCCAAAATTTTCATAAATGAATGAATTGTGGAAAGATCCATTGATTGCAAAAATAAGACTTGGAAAGTTTGACAATTTGGTGTTAACAATTTATCTGTTGCATGTTGAAAAGCTGCTTGGAAAACATCTTTTGTTGAGTAAACATCAGTACCATTACAAATTGGAATTATATCCTTCATTTTAGCTTGATGAATATTATTATTATTGACAACAACAGCAAGTGACTGAATTCTAATAAATTCAGCTGACAAAACTTGATCTAAAATTTCCAATTTTGATTTATATCTTTCCAATGAATCAATTTCATCAAAGATGAATTGAACTTGGTTTTTAAAATCAAAATTTTCTGGATTCAAAAAATAATCCTTTGAACCCAGAAAGTGACGTAAAGTTAAATCTAAATAATCTTCAAGATCATTTTGGGTTCTAATTTGGAAATCTGGGGTTCTGATATTTTGAATATGTTGGTTGAGATATGAAATATATGTGTCTCTATTAACTGGTTGAGTTTTAACCATGGATGAAATGTTGTGTTTTAAATAAAAGGAAAATATTACCATTTATATATATCATTGACAAACTCTTGTAAAACATATGTTTCAGGTAGACCTAAAAACTGAATTTAAAAAATATTGCATTTCGTATTTAGTATAAAAAAATAAATAAACAAAAGAAAAAAAGAAAAAATCTTACATCATCATCATAATGAAGAGGTGACACGAAATCTAAACTTTACGAAACAGAATTTATACCAAACATATGTCGAATAATTTTCATAATCAAGGTATTTATGAATAATATTCAACAGTAGACAAAAAAAGATATTAATCGATTGACTTGTTCAGAAGATAAACTCTTTTGAAAGGGTAATATTCAATATTTAAAGAAGAATCATATACTTTAAAAATGTTGATGATATTTATTAAAATTTTTTATGTTTATGTTTTTTTTTTTTTCGTTTTTGTGGCTAGTAAAAATTTAAACATTTTAGGGGACTTGAAAAAATTAAAAAGATTTTGAACATGGATGTGAAACAGAAACTCTGATATTTACTTACAAACTATATTGCGGTTAGGGTCAATTTTTTTCCTTAACTATATATTTACTTACAAACTATATTGCGGTTAGGGTCAATTTTTTCCTTAACTATGAGAGCCTGCACATAATGCCCAAGTTTGACTTTGTTAAGAAAATGTAGGAAATTCAACGAAACAAACTCGCCGAACGCTTTAAATGCATCAAATAACCCCATCTATCGACTTGTATCAACAGATATCGATGTGTGACCGTCTTTAAATGCTTTTTATTAAAGAATTTCGAAAAATTTATGATTTTTTGGTGCAATTTTTTCCGAATTAGGAAGTAATTAATGTAAGTAATAATCAGAATCTCTGTGAAACATCATTTTCAATTCAATATGCATAAACTACAATCATTATTGAAAGGTTTGTTTGATGAAAAATACTTTAACTAATCATTTAAAGTAGATTTATTCAAAAGCACTTTCAAGTAAATGGTTTATTTTGTTTCAACTTGACTAATATAGAAATCGATAAACAATTTTCACAAGAACCAACAAAATAAGGTTGAGTGTTTCAAACTTAAATTTTATCGGTTGACAATTTAACTCGCCACGTCACTGGTTGAATTTGTAAATACATTCATTCATATCAGCTTTTAATTTCACTATGGCGTTCTTACAAATTTGAAACTTTAAATAAATCAGATTTCACGTTTTAATATGGTAAACATGGATTAAATTTTGCATAGTATGATACATTTTTATTAATATTTAAAAGCTTAATTTTTCATCTTTCCCCACTTTTAGATTGTTATAAGTGTTGTTAAATAACAAAATGATGTATATAATCGAAAAGCTTATAGGCAACTGGTTACTGCAGCAGTATTACAAATGATATATTAATTACAAATCCATTTTTTTAAATTGAACTAAGATTTAAAAACTACTAATTCTAGTTTGATGTAAATATGTAGATTATGATTATTAAAATTTTTCATGTTTATGTTTGTTTATTTTTCGTTTTTGTGGCTAGTAAAAATTTAAACGATTAACTCTACTGGGAAAAAAAAAAAAGGGACTTGAAAAAATTAGAAAGATTTTGAAAACATGGATGTGAAACATCATTTTCAATTCCATATGCATAAACTACAATCATCATTGAAAGGTTTGTTTGATGAAAAATACTCTAACTATAATTTAAAGTAGATTTATTCAAAAGCACTTTCAAGTAAATGGTTTATTTTGTTTCAACTTGACTAATATAGAAATCGATAAACAATTTTCACAAGAACCAACAAAATAAGGTTGAGTGTTTCAAACTTAAATTTTATCGGTTGACAATTTAACTCGCCACGTCACTGGTTGAATTTGTAAATACATTCATTCATATCAGCTTTTAATTTCACGATGGCGTTCTTACTTGTAACTTTAAATAAATCAGATTTCTCGTTATAATATGGTAAACATGGATTAAATTTTGCATAGTATGATACATTTTTATTAGTATTTAAAAGCTTAATTTTTCATCTTTCCCCACTTTTAGATTGTTATAAGTGTTGCTAAATAACAAAATGATGTATATAATCGAAAAGTTTATAGGCAACTGGTTACTGCAGCAGTATTACAAATGATATATTAATTACAAATCCATTTTTTTAAATTGAACTAAGATTTAAAAACTACTAATTTTAGTTTGATGTTGTAAATAATTTGAGACGATTTGTAGATTTGTTGTTGCACACTATTTCTTATTTTCATTACAATACTGTATAATAGCTTATTATTATTAGAGCTGCATGTTAGCCTACCCGCAACCGAGATAGAAGGAAAACATAATACCATATCCTTAGACATATTCATAATATACTAATCACATTTGTAACCCTTATTTTATTCATTTTTACAAATTGAGATTCTTTATACAGCAACACATATCTAGACCTAAGAAAATATCAAATCATATTTAATCGAATTTTGACATTTCAGAAAACGTCTTAAGAAAACGCAAAACAAAACGCAATAAACCCGCAATAGAAAAAAAAAAATATTTATATTAGTAAAATAGTTCATATACAATATTAAAAAAAAAAATAATGATACATCATTTTTCAAAAAGTAAGGTTTCAACACCAGCATTGCTAGGATGCACACTAATTATATCTCTAGCTTTCATTGATAAACTTTCTGCGGTGTCTGTTGTACCAATCTTTTTACCCTTAAAAGTGAAATAGACACATTCATAGGCAATCTGTTTATCGTGACAGTATTCAACAAATGTTTTGTTTAAGTATCTTGTTTTAGGTTCATTATACTGACACTTCTCTTCACCATTCCAAATATTAATGAAAATCATTTCAATTGGTATTGACGTTTTTAATTCTTTCTTCTTTTGTTTCAGTTTGATTCTTTTATTCTTTCTTCTTGATAATAGTGGAACTTTATTGATTCGTCTATTACGAAGTCTCATTTAAAGTGTATAATAAAAAATATAAAAATTTATTTATAAGGGGGGTTTAAATATTGAGAAAATTAAGTTTACCACACACCGGAGTTTACGAATTCAAATTGTTGTTACTCCAATGTTGCAATTAAATTGTTTTCCAAATTAAATGGTGGTGTTTATTGACTTTTTCGTTATAGGTTAGCTTTTGGCGAGTAAATACAGCTGGTAATTATTAAATTAAATGAAGGAAGTCAATAAGACATTTTAAAAATGTCTTTCTACCAATATTAATATCTATAAAGTATTACTTATTGTTTGTAACAGATATATAAGAATGATTACATTTTCATTAAGCAATTTTATTGGTTTAATTTACATCTACTCATGTAGTTTCATACCGAAAACATTTGTTTAAAATCCAATTAAAATCCTTTATTTATATTTCATTTCTATCAATGTTCAATAGATAAACGTTGCTCTTGTTATTTTGTTGTGACCTTTGAAAACCATTTCCATAAGTTTTGGATTTTTAAATAATTTAAATAAATGACGAATAATTCTCATTTTCAAATGTTTATATTGTTTGAGTTTGTCCAAACAGACTAAATTATTGAATTGAATCAATCTTCAATGTACAATTTGGTTTAATTTCAAGCTGGATTGTAATCAATAATTTTTTACAACCAATAATTAATTATTACATAATCTATGCTTAAATCTTATGTAAGAATCTGTCACATACATAATATATTTGAAATATTCACACTACTTGCAAAATTACGTAAGAAAATGCAATTTATTATGTAATAATTATACATATATGCACAGCTAATTTTGTTACACAAACATACCCTTAGCACCTTAATGTTATCAGATCTACATATTTACGTATTTACATAATATTTGTTACTTGATATTTAAAATATCAATTTGTGTTGTTACACAAAAATAGCCTAACTAAAAATTAGTTGTTCAAATCTTCCAATAAGTTTCAAACAGGTATTGATGTTTCAAACTACACGAAAACGTCTTCATTATTATAACTAGAGTGTAGAAATTTATAGTTTTTAACTTTATAGTTGAATTACATATTGATAAATTAAATTTTATTGACTGAATTATTCATTTATATGTAGTTTGCCTACAATCTGCTCCATCTGGTTGCCAGCTTGTCTTTTGCAATTCAAAATATTCTTCGGTTATGATATGATCTGATCTTGATCATTGGTTTGATTGAGTTCATTCAATGTTATCGTCATTAAATTTAGCTAGCATTGTATAGACCTTTCCTTTGTAATTTTCAATTTCAACTTCAACAAAATCAAGGTTTGTGTTGTTGAGCAGCAGCTGGAGAAGAATTGATAATTATCTTTTAATTGTAACTTTATTGTATTATTCCATTATATCTTATATACTTTATTTATTAATATTCTATAATTTATGACCTTCTGATATTAAAATGTTGATAATGATAAAATGTCAGTATATACATCTTTTGGAGGTTTGTTAATGAGATTGGAAGGTGGTTATAGATCTTTGTCAAATTTGAAACAAGAGAATGCTTGTTATTGATTTGTCATCATAAAAATAATTGATTGTATATAATAAATTTTCGTTACACCTAATCAGTCGGTTCTATCAAGTCATATTACAGTATATTTATTCCAAGAATGGAGGCATCAGCTTTTGAAGTGTGGGTTGAGATAAACCAAAATAGCTGTTACTTGATGAAAATGAGCCATATTTCAAGGCATTCGGAATATGATATTTGAAATTGATGTAAACTTCATCACCTGGTTATATGTCAATAGATCCCAGATTTCGCTTATAGTAAAATTTGATGGTTAGGTGAGCAGCTTTTGAATTTATCTGAGCAGCATGTTGTAATCTTTCAAGTTCTCCAGATATGAAATAAAAAGTAGCATTGGAATTAATTAATATAGATCATTAAGTGAGGTTTGGTAATAACCTACATCAACCAGAAATAATGATAGACCAGCAATACCAAGTAATGGATTAAAACAAAACAAGCTCATTAGGAGTGGAACTAATGTATAAACTTGAATATTCTTGTGCTAACCTGACATTCCACTTTTTACCTTTCATGATGACTGAAGCTAAATGAACAACATGTTTAGCTGTAACAAAAATTATATTGTAGAAGGTATTTCAAGATGAGTAAAAATATTGATAATGGGTTGTGTAATGCATGAAAATGAGTTTTAAAGGAAAAATGGTTGACTATGACAAGAATGGCTTTGGTCGTCGTTTGAAAGCAGGTAATGGTTCAATTGGTATCAATTCTCTGTTCACATGATGGACACTTGACAGAACTTGACAATATTGACAATGGTTAACTATGTCTGTGATAATTGCTATAGCATCACACTGTCTAAATGTAGTTGGTGCTTCTTATGAATGAATGAACATTAGTAGCTACTCTAATATATTCTTCCCTTGCCAAAACTCTAATCAACCTATCATCTATTAATTTAAATTGTCCAAAAGGTAATTTATCATCATCATATTTTTCTTCTTCTTGTTCATTAATCTTTATCAGCATCACTTACGTTCAAATCCGTCAAATCAAATAAATTATATAAATTTTTATCAAGTCGTTCATCAGCAGTAGTAACATCAATTTCGACCAAATCCATAAGCTTGTTTTGAAGCATTAACACAAAATTTTGAAGATTTAGCTGGTTCAAATATAGATTCAAGTTTAATATCTTATTCAAATGTTTGATAAAAATATATGATTTTACTCTTGATTCAGTATGAGCAGCATTAAACAATTTATCAAGGTACCTGATTTCGGCTAATTAAATGTCATAATTGAACTTTTGATTATTCAGATAATTTTAATTTGTTGGTATTAAGGGTGAAAAATGGTAGTCTTGTTTCTTCTTTTTGGAACCTTCTTATTTGACTTGGTATTCTTGAATCTTTTGTTCCATCTGATGAAATTCTACTTAATAAATCATTTGGGTTTAAAATCTCATTTTGTCGACCATATAATATTATATGAGAATTATTTTTCAGTCATGAATCTGTATACTGGAGGCAAACTTAAATCAAAATTGTGAAAAAAAGACCATCAATAAAGAAATCAAAATACCAATTTATCAATGGTTGAAACCATATATATTCAAAGTGAAGATTATAAATTCATGATAATATATTCATCAACGTGCGAGAAGAAAAAAAAAAATAAATAAATAGAAAAATAATATACAGTTGAAAGAAAAAAAAAACTCGTAGTTGAATAATTACAATAAAGTATATAATATCAAATTTCAATGTTTCTGAATTGGACATATTATTGGATAAGTTACAAAGGAATTGAATCTAAAGGGAAATGTTTATCAATGACACTTAAGAAGTTATTACATAAATGAATGAAGTATTAAATGAGTATTATTAAATCTAGAACATATTTATTAATTCAAAAACTCATCACGTTGGACATTTTCAGATTGATGATAATCAGGATTTTATTTAAGTTTGATTTAAAGATGAAAAGGTCAAGTTGACTGAATTGTTACAGAAATATGAAAATGATAATAATGGATCATTATTGATTGATTTTTAATTTTCAGGAATTTCGAATACCAAACGTGAATCATTGAGTCATCAATTCATTAATGATAAATAAATGCCTCATGTATCTTTTCGGATTTAAAAAATTGGAATTGAAAAGAATCACATAAAAAAGTTTGAAATCTGGACTATGAACATAATATATTTTAAAAATTTTAATTAATAGGAATATTATTTAACGTTGATGATTCGATTAATTTGCTTGTATTCAATGATCTCGTGTATTATATTATGAATGTTTTGAATTTTTGAAAAAATTGAATATTTGATTTATTTACAATTTGAATTTAATCATGGCTCATTATTTAAAAATTTGTTGATTTGATGTTCACTTTATATGAACATAAATTTGTTGAGTGTTTAAAGGAATTTAACAATGTTTGGCTGCTGATCAATAATAATGATTTTTATAATGATATATTTAGCAGAGAAGGCCATACCAAAACTTATTTATGAAACTGGAGTTGTTAATTTTATTGATCAATGTTCAATTTAATTTGTCATATTACAATATGAGCACATTGATTAGTTTTTGGTATACTTTTACTTTAAATATCATTGAAAATGGTTTTCATCAACAAACTGGATGATCAAATAGTGATACAATTATAAAAGAAAACAACGATTAAGTGAATAGTTTGTTGTACCATTTAGTTGTGTTCTTTAATATTGAAATATATATATCTTATCTATGATCATTTCAAACAATTGAAAGTCGTTTAATGTCATCCGTAAACTTGATTAGTCTTTAATTTAGCAACTGATATATTAATATGAAATTATGTAGCAAAAAAAATAAGAAATGAGCAAAAACTTATAAAAAAATCTTTTAAAATTTCAAGCTACAATAATTATATAATCAAAATTGTGGTATTCTTTATGTAAATTTCGTTATCAAAATTTTGATAACTGGTTGATTAATATTGTGGATGATTTAAATTGAGTTAATTAATTCAAAGTCAATAGAAAAAAAAAAAAAAAATCGTATATTTACCTCGTATATTTACCTCGTATATTTATCTCGTATATCCATCGTACTTTTTATCGTGTATAGCCCAAAAGTGAAATATGTAACCTTTGTAACCTTTAAGGCTTGATGATGTTCAGAGTCAGATCAATTGTTGAAGTTCGTTTAGAATCATATGTCATAATTTTCACAGCAAGCAGTTACAGTCTGCTGCAGATGTAGTTTGTGTACTATCCAATTTTCATGATACTGAGTCACACATAAAAATAAATTGAAATTTATGCTGACAAGATCTACTTCTTTACTCTTGCTTTTTGATAAACGTACAATCAGTATTATGATCAAATAAAAGTATAAATTATGGCTTTTCTTTATAATTTGGACCTATCTGGTAAAAAAACACCAAGTATCTTTTTAAAATATACAATTTTTATAAATAATTGGCTTTTTAATTGATGGAAAAAATACAGTTGATTTTATATATAACAGAAAGAAAAATTTATTCACGATAATAAGTTATGGAAGTGTTGTATAAAAGAATTTTATTCTGGTAGACTAAAAAAATCAAATTGCTGAAACAAACCTATTTTATATATTAATATACACGTATAAACTATTTCATTTTCTTCTAACAGCTGTATTCTTTCTAACAGCTGTATTCTTTCCAATAGATGTATTCTTTCCAATAGATGTATTCTTTCCAATAGATGTATTCTTTCCAACAGCTTTATTCTTTCCAACAGCTTTATTCATTTCAACAGCTTTATTCATTTCAACAGCTTTATTCATTTCAACAGCTTTATTCTTTCCAACAGCTTTATTTTTCTTCAATGATGACTTCATTTTTTCTAATAACAACATTAAGGGTTGATTTTGATCATCTGGTAAAGTTTTGGCATCAATCAAATCTCCATTTTTTGATGAATTGGTTGTTGAAAATCGAAAATTTGATTTATAATGAGGTGTGAGTTTTGAAATGCATTTTTTCCCATTTATATCCAATATTGATCCAGGAAGTTTTTCATAAAATTTGTAATCTAACTTATGTTGTTTTACCTCATTATAGTATGGTAACTTTTCTTTTGTTGTTATTTGATTATCAAAATTTAAAAATTTGAGTTGAACTTGATGAGTAAGGGTTGTTGAGTTGAACCAATTGTTAAGTGAATCAAATAACAAGCTAGAATCAATTGATTCAGTTTTTTGATCGACCGATTTGTTTGATTCTTTAATACTTGAAGATTCTATTGATGCAGGCTCAGGAACTTTTTCCATTTATTGTTTGCTAAACAAATCCAAAAATAAAGAAGAAAATAACATTTAGTTATATATATAAAAATAATAAGAATTAGATAATCAAGGGGCTTATGGTGTTTTGCGTGCAGTAACATCAGATCACAAAATCAAAATATATACATATTTTTTTAGATAATCATTCCTCTAGATCTAAAACACACAAATTTTAATAGAAATTCAAATATTGAGACTCTACTTATACTTTGCTCAAATGTTTTTTAAAGCTACGTGTTTAATAGTAGAGTTGTATATCAACTTTTGTTTGGTTCATCAAGTACAAAAAAATTAAGAAAATAATTGAGCGTGGTTGGACCGGTTGTAATTGACTACATGTATATTTAAATATATTGTTTAGTCATACTTTTTATGAAAAGGGGAAATTTATTTCACCTTTTTCTAGTTGAAAGATTTCTGGAGATTCTGTTTTTTACTTACATTAATTACTTCCTAATTCGGAAAAAATTGCACCAAAAAATCATAAATTTTTTGAAATTCTTTAATAAAAAGCATTTAAAGACGGTCACACATCGATATCTGTTGATACAAGTCGATAGACGGGGTTATTTGATGCATTTAAAGCGTTTGGCGAGTTTGTTTCGCTGAATGTCCTACATTTTCTTAACAAAGTCAAACTTGGGCATCATGAGCAGGCTCCCATAGTTAAGGGAAAAAATTGACCCTAACCGCAATATAGTTTAAATATCAGACTCTCAGATTTCTAACGGTATCATTTGAATCATTTTTATTAATTTCATATTATTAATTTTAACATGAATCTTGAACAATATCAAGAATTAGATGATATTTTACCAATTATTTTATCTTACCACAATTCCAGAATAAAACCAGTATTTGATTTATTTTATGAATTAACCAGTCAAGTTATGATTAGAATCAACTCAGGTAAACCTATTACATATTTAATTGAAACAAAAGAATCAAAATCACAATATTTATCGCCTTCTACAGACTCATCAACAGTAATAAAAATTACAGCTTTAATTACTAAAATCTTCCTTCATTTAAAAGATCAAGTCTTCTGCAATAGAAGACATATCTATTATATCGATCAACAAGTGTATGACCACGATAATGATTGTTACAATCATTTAGATCGTTTGGCCAAAATTTTCGATTTAGATGTTTATGAAGATTTGAATATAATGGCAGGATCCAATGGGTTCTTTTTTACCAGTTGGAATGATTTTACTCGTCAATCAAATGATGACGAGTTTCAAGTGAAGTTTGGAACTGCACCAAGAAGTGGCATATGTATCATTATTGAAAAAGATACGGTGGCTACTAATGTTGCCATAGCAGCAAAAAAGTACAAGTTTGCTACAGATGTAATCATTGTAACTGGGAAAGGTTACCCAAGTGATTTCACCAAAGATATAATTGAATATTTAAAAACTAAACAAGATTTTAAATTTATTTGTTTAGTCGATAAAGATCCAGCAGGATTTTCAATTTATAATCAATACTACATGATTCAGCCTAAAACAAAATATATGAAATTTTCAACCACATATCCAGGAAATATAGTTTCTGATTCAAAGATTACTATTTTAAAAAATTTATTAGAACGTGGAAATGTTGCTGAACAAATCAAACCTGAAATTGATGAAGTATTAAAATCTCAACTTGGAATAAGTCTTGATAATTATGGTAATACAGATTTAACACAAGCTTTATTGGGTTGGATCAATTCCATTAATTTTTCAGAAGATTTTGATAATGATAACTTCAGATTAAATGTATAGTTTGTATAGTTAATAAAATATAATAATCTAAAAATTTATATTTGCTTCTTTTATTAATCAACTATTCAATTTTGATTGTAAATACAAAGTTATCATAATTAATTAAGGAAATTCTTCTTTTCTAAATTATAATTTCTTTTGATGTAAGACTGATTCAAAATGTTCAAGGAACAAACTTAGGTTATGCAAAAGTAATAACAGCAGGAAGAGAATATGGTATTGAAAAAACACCATCATCAATATAGGAGGAATTCACAAATTTAAAATTTTATATGATATTAATGTATAATTTAATCTAACCAAGCATAAATCTGACAGAGATCCAATTATTGGGTAATTTGATGTCAAAGAATCAAATAAATAGGATGATAATCTTCAAGAACTATTTCAATTTTTTTAAAATGTTTAATTTTCAAATGCATTAAATTTGGCTTTCAACTGTATGGTTTGACTTGTTTCACATTCAGTTTGATTATCACTTTCATTTGCATAATAAATCTTTGCACTTGGTTTCCATCTTGGTTTTAATATAGACTAAATAATGTTTCCTTGTAATTTTCATCCTGCCTCTTTGTATTGATCTTCCAATGACATAAATAAGTACATTAATACAGTGTCTGGTTCTGGCATTAATTGTGATCTAAAATGTCCAAATACTTCAGGTATATACCTTTGCTTCCACCAGCCACTTCGAAACTTACCATCACCTGGCATACCACCAAAACTGGAAGATACACCTCCACCACCAACAAAAAGATCTAAACCATCGGCTGAAGGTGCATTGACTCTTGCTGATTTTACCCATAATTATCATATACTTCTCTTTATACTTCATTTGACAATAATATAATATCTCTTTGAATCATTCAGCATCTCCACTTGATTTATCTGATTACCATGCTAATTTTTTATAAGCTTGATCTCTTCTTCATTTGTAGATAAATCAAAGTCCCTTATCTTCAATCATGTTATCTTATTAGATTAATAATTCTATTGACTCAAATTGATTGAACTTTGTATGCATTCTAATTTTTTTTTGTCTTCATATTTCTAAAACAGTCACGTGTTTTACTTTGTTCCTCGGAGTTTTATCGAAAAAAAAAAAATCAAATATGTCATTTATTACGTAAGCATAGTTTTGGTAAAATTTAATTAACAGTATTACCTTTTTCAATTAAACATCCATACATCATTATCATACATTATCAACATTTTTTAACCAACCTATATTCCATATTATTTTACAATCATAGGTACAAAGGATAATCCTTTATATGAGCTAGAGTTATCATCATTTAAAAATCCATCATCATCATCATCATCTCATCATCATCAAATATTCCAACACCAAATAATCAAATTCAATCTTCATTGTCGAATTCAATTCCAGCATCAACTTCATCCCCATCATCTAATAATAGTGTTATACCTGGTGAGTCACAGTTTTCAGTATCAGTAAAAAAATTATTACCGTTTATATATTGATGATCAATGTTGGTCTAATAATGTTGTTAATTTGGGTAAAATCGATCAATTCTATGGTTTATCAATCAATGCATATATTACACGAGGACCTGTTAAGTTTATAATATGTTATGGATTCACAACGTGAATTCAATTAAACAATTTTTTCAAGAAATTAATGAATTATATGTTAAAATCTTATTGAATTCATTTTATAATATTAATGATGCTATAATATCTCTGGATTTTGAATTAAAAGTAAAGCAATTGGCAAGAAAATATTCATGATAAATATAAATTATAGAGTTTGTGTATATACATGTTTAATTGGTCTTTTTTAATTCTTCATGTTGAATTTCTTCAGGTGTTTTCTCTAAAACTGTTACAGTTTCAATTTTATAATCACCATTTGAAGTTTCAACCAAGATTCCTTGATCTTTTAAAGTATCAAACATATCTTGAGAAATCCATCCACCAGTTGCACTAAATGGACTTGAAACAGAATTCATTTGACATTCACTAATTTCAGTTTGGTATTGATCTAAAAATGCTTCATCATATTTGATTGGGAATTCTGATTCTTTTGTACAAGTTTATAAGTAACATATACATTGTTTGTAATCGTATAATTGAACCTTTAACATATAAATAATCTTGATCATTTTTCATATCTAAAGCTTGTAAATAAGGAGATTTCTATACTTTCAAATGTGGTGATGCATAGCAATTAAATCATGATTTAATTTATTCAATTCAATTTCCCAAATTCTTTCATTTCTGATTTTAAAATACACGAATTCGTATTGTTGTTTTTCAATTTCATCCATTTGCTCATACTTTGGAATATCATCTTCAAGATTGTACACTTTAGCTCCATGATAAGCATCAAAGTTTGGATATGAAGTTAATACAAATGGTTTTATAGTTGAATTTTCAAAGTCAATAAAATATGGAGCACTTTCATCATTTATAACATTTAATTGATCTAAATCAGGTACTAATAAACTTGGTTTAAATAATTTACCAACGTTTTTAATTGATTCGCTTTAAGGATTGATCAATTTTGGAATGATTTGTTTCAAATGTTGAAAGGTTTCTATTTGTTTTCGTAATAATTCTTTATTAGTTACATCACCAGCATTTGCTTCAACTAAACTTAATTTATTTTCTAACTATACATCAGCAACTGATTCCATCAATTCAAAACTTGATCTTTATTCCATGGACCTCTAAATTGTTGAATTGTTTTTTGATTCAATTTTGATTTAATCAAGTATCTTTCAACATTTGACCCTATTCTCCATCTAATCACAAGATCTTTGTTGGTTTCTCCACCATAAGGTAAATCTTGTTGTAAAGTTACATCAACATCATCATGGAAATATATAGAACCAAATTTATTAAATGTGAAAATTAAAATATCATTTTGAAATTGGTTCAATGACCTTTTTCAAATTATCAGTTGTTTCTTGTGAGTCTGGTGATAACGGATGCCATTGTTTCATCAAATCTCCAGCAATATTATAAATGGACTTCAAATTTATTATTCTTGTTTGTTGAATACGCTAATATATTAAAACCGTTTAAACCTTATTATAATTTGTACAATTCTAATTTAAACTTCTATTTTTAGATTGAATAATCTTAAAAATCATTGTAATAGCTTAATATAATATTCATATCAAGATTTGTTAGTTGAATAAATTTCATTTCTTTACCATCAATTTTAATATGCATTAACGAATAAACCTAATCTTCCAAATACCGTTTACCAACTGATTTTAAGAGTCCAAAATATGAAAATTAATTTTTGTATTAAATAGATAGGGTAACCTAATAACCATACTTCCTCCTTCTTTAATAACTTGATTACCAACTCTATAAAATTATCCAATCAGATTAATCTTCTTTTATAATTATTCCCAACACTGCTATTATATCTAAACTTAAAATTATTGTTCAAGTGATATCTTTGTAACCACCATTATTGTTGAAATTACAACCATTATCCACCTTTATTTTTGAAATATTTGACTTATTTTTATAATCGTGGTCGTAGTTATCAAGTTTGTTGGTATCGAAAGTAGAATATTCACCCATTCTCTGCATGTTGTCATGAAAAGCAACTTGTGAACTTAAATTATCAACGTCAATAAATTTCAGAGATCCTGTTAAAGATCATTATCTAAAATGGTGATGAGGTGAGCTCTGTTAAATAGAATAATTCAGTACATTTATTATCTTCAAATTTTTGATTTGGATACGTACATTCGTTTTTTTTTTTTTTTTTTTATTATCACAAACCATTTACTACTATCAGAATAAAATCCATTTATAAATAATTAATCTTCACATTTATGCTTGATTTCATAACATTATTTCATAATATTTTCTATAATTGCACCCATAATTTTTGAGATAGAAATCAGATCAACCAACATTCAATTAAATTTATGGTTTTCAAATATTCAGGCCTGGTACTTCCAAAATTTTCATTTGTAAGCTAATTAAATTGACATCAGATTCAAGGATATCCAGAGTTTATTGTTACAATCGTAATTGTTGTAATTATCCCCAAACTTTTGTCTTGGAATGTTATGCCAAAGAGATTACAAAGAATCGAAGACCATTTATACAAAAGGTGGAAATTCTAGGTGTACCAAGTTTTAAATTCATTTATTTATTACCTGTTGTTGATAGATGTGGGTAAATTTAGAATCATAAACAGATCTTCCTTGGTTAGCTTGAATGCTTAGAATAATTCTTGCTGACTATGCGAAGACAACAATCATGATCATCAAACTACAATTCAAACCTGAATCAAGATAAAATTTATAGTTTTTTAGAATCAAGAGTATTAACAACTCATTATTATTCCTCAAAATGTATTTCTAGATAGTTCCAAGTAATGATTTTAAACCAATTGGATGTCTAATATAATGTTTTAAACGTGAATTTGTTACTGGTGATCAAGTCCTGTCAACTGCAAGAAGCAATCTTTGAAACATAGGTTTTATCATGTCCATTTCACTTTACAATTTGGTAAACTTGAAAATGTCAAATGGAGATAATTTTAAAAGACTTTCAAATCGATAACCATTATCAAAGTTTAAGAAACTTGAAGATTGTGAAGTATTTGCAACATTTCCTTTTAGAATTTTCCACAACAAACTATGGACAACAAATGAGATCTTAGAGATCAAATGTGCCAATATTAATCAACTTATAGCTTTGACATTCATTTACTGTCACTCAACTTATGTTCGTTTTACTTTAGAAAAATTCAGAGTTTCTTTTAAATTTAATATACATTAATTCAAACAATATTCACTAATTACTGATAACGGTTGTGAAATTTTTCTTTTCTTAATAGCTGTTGTATATGCGTCGAAAGATTGCAAATCTTTTAACATTGAATCATTTTTGAAATGACTTGAAAAGAATTGTAACATTGGATCTGATTTAGCTTTTTCATCCATTCCTTCATCAAGATATTCTTTCAAAATTTTATCATATAAATTACCAAATAACTCATAATTTTCACTGACCAATCGACCTTCTATAACTCTCAACTGTGGAGTTAATTTGATAGTATTAACTAATTTTGATTTTTTCGTTTTTCTAGAACTGTTGGTAATATATTTATTTTTTATTTCAAAAAGTATATTTGATCTTTTTGGAATAATATTTTCATTCTTTTCTGATACATCAGCTTTCTTGGTTTTTTTAATGTAACTGTTACTAATCTTGAACAAATTATTCTTGTTGTTGTTAATTTTATTGGAAGATTTTAATAGCTTTTTATAAACTGCTTGATATAACGTTTCAGTTTGTAAAATGTAATTTGCATATGATATCAAATTATCTTTAAAAGCTTTACTAAAAATGCCAGGCAATAAAAGCTGCATATGAGCATTAAAGCCTGACATTAACGTATTGATAGGTTCAATAATGTCAACAATTGCTAATTTAACTCTTGGAGTGTTAATAATCAAATCTATTTGTATGTTCTTCAAATAAGATCCAGTAAAATTGGGGATTCTAATATATTGGTTATTTAATAAATTCAAATTTACTGAAGTAAATTTATTGGAAATGATTTCTGTATTATATCCCAAACTATTAAACCAACTAATAAAAATTGATTTAAAAGTATCCAAGAATGAACCCATCCCATCTCCAATTATTTGGATTCCATTAATGTAAATATTTAATTGAAAAGTAATGAATTGCCAAGCCAATGTCAATACTTGATAATCATTTCTATACTTAATAATAAATTCTTCAGAAGAATCGTTTCCCATTCTACTGCATTTGTAATCAGTTATTGATAATTGCTCCATTTTTTAATAAATGATTTATAGTTAATTCAGGAGTTAATTAATAAATAAATAAAATATAAAAATTAGACGAAAGTAAAAATTTAGAATATAAATAACCCCAATATTCACGCATTTTTTTTTGAATGATTCATCTTACAATGGAAGAAAATTGTACTACAAATAAGAAGATTATTGCAGAATCACCTAAATTCAAAACACGTAAAGAGGCTGTAGACTATATCACTGAGTCCAACACTTTTAAAAAAGTTAAAGAATCTAAAAAGTTTCAATATATGTGTGATACCATTGGATGCTCGTCTATTGCAAGAATTGTTAAGATAGACGGTAAGTTTAAAATTGATGCTGGTAGAAAAAAGCACATAATTGATGGTTTTATTCCACCATATAAAGAACCTGAAGAAGTTATGGAACCAGTATTTACTGCAGCTTACAGATTTGATGAAACCTTTGACACTCATGCTATTTACCATGAAACCTTGAAGAAAAATAATGGAGATAAAGTTAAAACAAAAAAAGAAGTTTTAAAAAGGATTGAAGAATTTAATAAAAGTCAAAATTAACATCTCCAATATATAATTTTGATGTATATGATTAATATACAGAAATATATAATTAATTATAATAATATTACCTTAAGTGGGTATTATCGTTGGAATTGTAAAGCTTGAGCGGAACTAACTGTAGTTTAATAGTGTGTAGTAGTATGATTTCTTGGTGGCATATTTGATATTATAATTCGTTATTTATCATGTTAGACATATTACTGATCCAAATTATCGAATATAACTCTATGAGCTGTACCACATGTGCAAGTTGTAAATGCTTCCAAACGTGTAAATTCATTTTTTAATCTACTATCAAGTGAATGATCATAACCAGCCCTTGGATGTTCAGCATTGTAATGAACCTTGCACAAATTGAAATACGGTGATAAGACTTTTCCTTGATCAATTTCAAATGCTGGTGCATCAAACCCTAATGGAACCAAATTATCAAATCCAATATGAAATTCATGACCACCAGAATTCATTGTTAAATATTCTTTGGTTTTATACGAGCCAATATCGTTTACCTTGTCCAATTGATTGTATGGAGTAAGTAATTTATCTCCAACTTTGAGATCTTTAGCTAATTTAACACCATCAGTGGTTTCTAATGGTGTATTTTCATCGTATGATTGACAGGATGTATCAATTCTTGAAGCAGGAAAAAGTGGAAACCTTAAGCT
Organism: Insectozyma xiaguanensis; assembly: GCA_030555925.1. NCBI lineage: Eukaryota > Fungi > Ascomycota > Pichiomycetes > Serinales > Debaryomycetaceae > Insectozyma > Insectozyma xiaguanensis. The sequence continues at coordinate 339 of JANIVQ010000086.1, read as the reverse complement.
GGTGTTAAACTTTGAAATATCAGACATGAAAAATAGACGATAACTTTTGAATTGTGTTGCAAAATTGTTTAATGTAACTGATTATGTAATCGAAATAGAAATAGTAATTAACAACAAATATATATTATACTATACAATAAAGATGTATAGTTAGTAAGATTCAAACATTAAAGTGGAATACATACAAAATAAAGATTCAATCATGCTCTAATCAATTCATCAATTTTAAAAGATCATCTTACCTATAATCTCAGTCTATCCAAACTAGGGATAGCCAGTCTTTATACAAAGATAAAATTGATGATATCAAGTTGGACTTGTAAGATTTCTGCAACTCTA
>JANIVQ010000085.1:0-24942 GCA_030555925.1 Insectozyma xiaguanensis | reverse complement strand
AATGAAAGTGATGCTGAACAATACTTCACAATAACACCACAAGGTGCCGGAGGTTTTTCTATATGAATGTTTATTTTATTTAGTTTTTAACTCTGAATGTACGAAAAAAAAAAAAAAAAAAAAAAAAAAAACTTGATAATTTTTTGTTGTACAATTCTGCCTTCCTGCATATTGAACAATCTCATCTTGAATCAAAAATTATTTTTGATAATCTTATAATCATGTCTAAAAATATTCAAAAAGTTGTATTGGACGCTGGTCCTTTGATTACTCAACCTGCTACTCAGTTACAACAATTTGCAAACGAATTTTATACAACTCCTGGTGTTTTTGCAGAATTAAAAGATGATAATGTTAGACAACAATTAATTATCTGGGGTGATAGTCTTAAAGTTTTGCAACCAAAACAAGAATATATCAATCATGTCAGTAAGTTTGCAAAACTAACAGGGGATTACAATGTTTTATCAATGAATGATATCCATATAATAGCATTAGCATATCAATTTGAAATTGAAAATGGTCGTGGTGAAAAATTTTTAAGAAAATTCCCAGGTGAAGTTTTACAAGGTCAAGAAAAAGTTGAAGAAGAGAAGAAGGAAATCATAAAAGACGAAGATGGGTTTATTACGATTCCGAAGAAAGGTCGAAAAAGAGGTGGTAAAAGACAAAGAGAAAAAAGAGAAGCAGAAGCTAAGAGGTTAATGGAAGAAGCAGAGAATGGAACAATACAGGTAGAAATCAAAGATTTATCAGAGAAACCGAAAGAGGTTGAAACCGAGTCAAAAGATGAAAAGGAGGAACCTATAATCAAAGAGACTGAAACCGAGTCGAAGGATGAAAAGGAGGAACTGTTTTCACCAGATGCAGACAATCAATATAACGAATCTGATGATGATGGTGATTGGATAACCCCAGAAAATTTTCAACAAGAATTGCTAAAAGATTCAACTGAAACAATCCAAGATGCAAGTGTAATTGCTACTGAAGTAGCTTTAGCAACAGGGGATTTTGCTTGTCAGAATGTTGCAATGCAAATTAATATAAATCTACTTAACACTATGTCAGGAAAACAAATCAAAAGAATTAGAAATTACATGTATAGATGTCATGCATGTTTCAGATTGACTCCAATATCAAAAGATGGTAAACCAAAACATTTCTGTCCAAAATGTGGAGGTAATACTTTATTAAGATGTGCTATATCTATTGATAATAATACTGGAAAAATTACACCACATTTAAAACAAAACTTTCAATGGATTAAACGTGGTGATAAATTTTCTTTACCTTCACCATTAAGTAAGAATCAAATTAAGAAACAAGGCAAAGGTGGGTTTCAACATAATAAAGAGAATAGACACAAATCATTACAAAACCCATTGATTTTAAGAGAAGATCAAAAAGAATATCAACAAGCCCTTAAAAATGATGATTGGGAAAGAAGACAGAATGAAAAGTTACTACAAGAATGGATTGGAGGAGGTAGTGCTGATAATGTCATGTCTCCATTTGGAACTGTCAACACTATTAGACCTTCTGGTGTAAGTGTTGGTAGAGGTAGATACGTGAATTCATCTAAAAAAAGTAAATAGATAAACAGATAATTTTTTTTTATTTTTTTTTTTTGTAATTATGGCTAACCAAACAGCTGCACATACAGCTGCACTAGCTGCATTCAATGCAGTTGGTAAAAAGGAATTGAATAATCGAACAGAAAGCTCAAGCTCTCTACCAAGAAGTGGTAGTCTTAAACCAAAATTGGAATTGAATGTCAATGTGAAGTCTCCAAAACAACAACAGCAGCAACAAAAGATACGATCACCAACGTTTCAATCACCATTACAATTAAGAAAAATATCAGGTGGGAGTATAGAATATACACCAAGTCAGAATTCTGTCATTTCCTCAAATTCAGAAGACTATTTCCATTTAAAGAAGGATGATACAAGATCTCCATATTCACCTCAAGATATGATAAATAATGTAAAACAAAGCATTGGTTCGAAATCTTCACATCAAGATCCTGCTTTAAAACGAATATCATCAGATTATTCTCCACAAGAAATGTTGAAAAATTTAAAGAGTTCTTTACAAGCTAAAGCTAAATCTACTCAAAGTATTCCAACAGAGAATAAAGGGCAATCAATGTTAAATCATATGAGAGAACGACTAGATAATATGAAAGCTGCTTCCACAAGTATGCAGAATCTATGTTTGAGTAATGAAAGCATTTATTACGATGCAAGTTCAATTGAAAGTGAACCACAAAATCATGGAATTAAAATAGACATAACAAATCATGATGGTGAAATAGTTGCAACTCCAGTTGGAAGAACTAATAGTGGAATTTCTGAAAACTCAAGATTGAAGAGGAAACCTCCGCCACAATTGGATTCCGCAGCAGATTTAAAAGAAAAATTGACAAATAACAATGCCTTGTCAAGTGATACATTTTCAAGTGGAGGTTCATTGACTAATGATTTTTATTATACTGATGATGAAAAAGTTGAGATACCACAACTACCCGATGTTGATGATCGAAAGAAAAAGAAAAATCACAAGTCATATTTGTATAATTTGAGTACTGATAGTAACGATAATTTATTACCTCATTCAAAATCTACTCCAATAGTTAGTCAACAACCAGTACAATTTCGTACAACAATGAGGAAAACAAATAAACGAAAAGATCGAAAGCTGGTTTTCGATGAATATAAACCTTGGAAAGGACATAGTGATTTGAATTATTTAACAGATTCAGAGAAGAAACGATATGAAGGTGTTTGGGTAAGTAATAAAGGGAACTACACAAATGCAATCATGACAAAACTATCAGGTGTTAATTATGATGATTTAAAACAAGATAAACCAGAAATTGATGATTCATTGAAAGCAGCTTTATTATCAAATGATCTGCAATTTGTTGACTCTGATGATTTTCATCATTTAAACAATGTTGAGATTGATCAACTAATATTGGGATCTGTAGTGAAACGAATTTGGGAAAGAAGTAAATTACCAAATGAATCATTGAAACAAATTTGGAATCTAGTAGATTTTAGAAAAGATGGAACTTTAAACAAAAATGAATTCATTGTTGGAATGTGGTTGGTGGATCAATGTTTATATGGTAGAAAACTACCGAAAAAAGTAGATAGTATAGTTTGGGAAAATTTAATTGGTATCGGTGTAAATGTAAATGTTAAAAAGAAGAAATAGAGATTTTATAGATTAGGTAGCATTTTTATAGTTAGAAAATTTAATATTTAATATTTAATAAACCTTTTGATTAACGATGAATTTATTAGACATGTTATCGGAGGATCCTCCAACTCCATTTTATGAAGAACAAGATAGCATTGATTTGCCAAAGTTGGTTTATCTACCTACATATTTGACAGATTTACAAAGATTGTTGATAAAATATGTTTTTGAAATTTTCACCAATGATGTAATTCAAGAAATTCAAGCTAAGAAATTGAAGACCAGTATAGATAATTTATTAGAAAACAATATAGATCTGAAAGGTAAATCAGAACTGGATAAAATTGCATTGTGTTTTGAACTTGTTTCAACAATTACAAACCATCCTTCATTATTAATAGATCATTTTATATCGAAAAAATTGTTATTACTGGATACAATTCAACGACAAATTAATTTATCAGGTAAATTTCAAATTTTTAATAGATGGATTGACTCGATTATTTATGAAAATAAACTGTGTCTTGTGGTGGCTAGTAATGTAAAAGAGTTGGAATTGATCGAAGGTATAATCATAGGTAAAGATTTATACTATACAAACTCTAGTACAAGAAAGCTATATGATGATCAGAAATTAATACCAAACCCATTAGATAAGCTGAATATCAATTTAACAACGTCACAGCAGCTTAATAATAATTATATCAACAAAAATTATAACTACAATTATATATTTTCATTTGATTTCGATTTAAATGTTGATTCTCCAAGTGTAGAATTAATCAAGAGTAATAATCAAAATTTAACCATTTATATACCTGTGCCATTATTTTCAATTGAACATATTGTTTTAAAAGTCCCACAACCACAAATGAGTTTCACTGATTTAGATTTAATTAATAAGTGGAAATTGAAGATTCTAGGTTTATATATTTTAAATGAGAATGATTTACAATTAGAAACAGAAGTTAGTTCAAAGAATTTTTTCGTTGATAATTATGGAATTAATATGAGTGGACTTAAAAATTCAAAATATACAAGTTTAAGTGACTTTGATGAACGATTAATCTTAAGCATGAACGACGAGAAAGTTTTAAAAAGTTTAAAGAAACATGATTATAATTTTGAAGATAAAAAAGAATGTAAATTGATATTGGCAAAATTAATACATAAAAAATTAAATGATATGAATGAAGAAATTATAATTAACTCAAAAGAAAAGCTTCCCAAGAAGAGGGAAAACGAGACAAAAAGACAACTTGAATTTGACAATGACGAATTGCTAATTAAAGAACATTTTTTAAAGTTGAGGAAAACAAATACAGAAGCAACGTCATTAGAAAAGAAGTTGGGGAAAATTGATCAAGATTTATTAAAATTACAACAAAAAGATCAGGATTTAGAAGAAAAGTTGAAAATTTTGAAAAAAGGTGAACAAGACAATCAAGATAAATTATTGACAGACTTGAAAGAAGAGCTCAAATGTCTAGAATCGGAGTATGAACAGCTAAACAAAGAATGTGAAGAAATTCGTTCTAGTTATCAAAATAATTCATTAACAGCTGTGAATTTATCAACTAATGTTACTAATCTTAACAATCAAATGATAAAAATTACAAGTAAAATAACTAAACCTGGAGCAATACAATTACCTGAATTACTTTTAACTGAAAATTTACAAACCTATACCAACAAATTGACTCAATTGAAAAACCAAAATAGTTTTATGACCAATTATTATGATGATAAAATTGATAAAATATATCAAGAACGAAACACATTTGTGAAAAACAATTCAAATGGTGGTTCTACAAGTAGACCAAATAACAGAATAAGCAGGGGATCAACTCCTTTATAATGTTAGATTTAAAGAATAATAATTCTATACGATATTTTGAATGATTCTTTGAGGGTGCTCTAATTAAATAACAAGGAACTACCAGAAATAGACGGCATTTCGTAAACAGTTGTTTTTTTTTTGAGAACCTTAATAGAATTTCTCACATCATTTTATAATATATTTATTGTTGTCGTATAGTCATTGATTTCGTAAAAATTCTATTAATATCTTTTTTCTGCAACCATTTTTTCCGTCCAACCCAATAGTTTAAAATTCCCCATACCTATAGAATGGCTACTTACCAAGATGCCTCAAAGTTATTCTTTGAATATCTTAATATGGCACTAATGTATTTGCAACAACATTATTTTTCAGATAATAATTTACTAGGTTGGGTTTGTTTATTACGAGATGTAGTAATCATATACTATCTAAGTGATTACTTGGCAACTGTTTTAACACATATTTACGGTTATGGATTAATTGGATATTTTAAAAAATTATATAAAAATGTTGCATCTTTTGTATTTACAATAATATTATCATTACCACCGTTGAAATCAAAAGTAGACAAAGAGTTGAGTGAAACTGTTGTCAAAATCGAAGCTGAATTGATGAGAAATGATGAAAAATTATTACAATTCCCTCAATTACCTGATAATGGAATACCAATTAAAGAAATAGACGAAGAGTTGGATAAATTAAAAGAATTAAAACATAATGATTGGAATAATGGTAGAGTCAGTGGTGCTGTTTACCATGGTGGTGATGAATTATTAAAATTGCAAAGTGATGCTTATACCAAATATTCAGTGGCAAATCAATTACATCCAGATGTATTTCCTGGAGTTAGGAAAATGGAAGCAGAAGTTGTATCAATGGTTTTGAAAATTTTCAATGGTCCTAAAGGGTCTTGTGGTTGTACAACTTCAGGTGGAACTGAATCTTTATTGTTAGCTGGATTATCAGCTAGAGAGTTTGGTAAAAAATTTAAAGGAATAAATAAACCCGAAGTGATTGCTCCAATTACAATCCATGCGGGTATTGAAAAAGCTTGTTTTTATTTTGGAATGAAACTACATAAAGTAGAATTGGATGAAAATTATCAAGTTGATATTAAAAAAGTTAAACGTTTAATCAATAAAAACACAGTGTTGTTATGTGGTTCAGCACCTAATTATCCTCATGGTATAATTGATGATATTGAAGAATTGTCAAAATTGGCAGTCAAATATAAAATTCCATTGCACGTTGATGCATGTCTAGGATCATTTATTGTTTCATTTCTTGAAAAATCAAAAGTTCATGGTGAGAAAAATATACCTTTATTTGATTTCAGATTACCTGGGGTAACATCTATATCATGTGATACTCATAAATATGGGTTTGCACCAAAAGGTTCATCAATTATAATGTATAGACACAACAGTTTGAGACAACAACAATATTATATATCTAGTGACTGGACTGGAGGTATGTACGGGTCTCCAACATTGGCAGGTTCAAGACCTGGTGCTTTGATGGTTGGTTGTTGGGCTACATTGGTTAATTTTGGTGAAGAAGGTTATAAAAAATCATGTTTTGATATTGTTTCAGTTTCAATGAAGTTTAAAAATTTTGTTAATCAAGATCCATATTTATCGAAATATTTAGAAATAATTGGTGATCCAATAGGTTCAGTAGTTTCATTTAAAATCAAAAAGGAGTATGAACTGGTTATTAGTATTTATGATTTAAGTGATTTATTAACTAAGAAAGGTTGGCATTTTGCAACATTACAAAACCCATCAGCGGTACACTTTGCTTTTACAAGATTAACAGTGCCTGTAATTGATGAATTGAATGCTGATTTAGTTGAATGTACAAAAGAGGCAATTAAAAACGGTAACAATGAAAAGAAAGGGGAAACAGCAGCATTATATGGTATAGCTGGCAGTGTTCAAACTGCTGGCATTGCTGACCAGTTGATAGCTGCGTTTTTAGATACTTTATATAAAATATAGAACAATGTTGTAATTTACAACATAATGATAGCGCATAATTTTTTTTGCGAATCTCTTATCTCTCTCGATTAGGAAATACACTTTTTTTTAGTTACATTCGAAGACATATCTTTCAAGATATAAACAAGTTGTGTTATTATTATGGTCTCATGTAATAACATATCGTTCATTTCTACAGGGTTCAGTTGGGTCTCATGTATAAGTTGGATATGTGCCCAAGTTCCTCAGATATATCATAATTATCAAAATAAATCAGCCGAAGGTATATCACTTAGTTTTCTATTATTATGGTTTCTTGGTGATTTCCTTAGTTTTTCAAGTTGTTTGATAAATGAGAAAGTATTGAAGTTTCAAATATACTTGAGTGTATTCTTTTTGTTCAACGATGTTACTTTATGCTTTCAATACTATTATTATAATAGTGTATATCCAAAGAAAACAGCTTATACAAAAGTGAATGAAGACCAACTATTCAAAAATCTGGGGAATAAAGATGAAACTGCAATATATCCAATCAATCATCAACATAAAGACAATAAATCACCATCTCAATCAAGTAGTTATGACTCAACTAATGAGTCCAACATTTTGAAAAATGTAGTGATTGGATCTTTGGTTAGTAAAGTCTCAGCTTTTAAAGTACAAGATAATACTGAAGATTCTTTTGGATTGGTTCTAGCTTGGAGTATGACAGTTGTATATTGTGCTTCAAGATGTCCACAATTGTATAAAAATTACAAAAAGAAATCCGTTGATGGAATTTCACCATATTTATTTGCATCTGCTTTGATTGGTAACTTAACATATACTTTGAGTATCTTAACTAGTTGTGATTTCTTATTAACTGAAGGTGATGCAAGGTCTAGTTTTATATATCATGAATTACCTTACATTTTGGGGAGCTCCGGTACAATCATTTTTGACATTGGCTACTTCTATCAAAAATATTTATATAGAAACAATGGTAAAAACACATTGACCATGGCATTAGAGAATTGGGATGATATAGATAATATACAATAGAAACTGCTACCAGCCATAATTTTTTTTTTTTTTCAGATTAATGAAGACTGCAATCAGACAATGTATACGATGTCTTTCATTAAACACACGTCTACGAGTATCTCAGATAATTCAACCCAATCCATTGGCTAAATTGACTATTGATGAACTCAAATTTTTACCAAGAAAAGAGTATATTCAATTTAATGAGTATCCATATGGTTCTAATAAGGAGAAAGCTAAGATATGTGACAACGTCATTAAAATAATTCAAAATGAAATTCTAGAGTATCCCAGTCTTGCTGATGGTTTATACAAAGGCATAAAAGATATAGAAATGAAGAAGTTTATTTGCAAAACGTTGAAAAGAAAGTTCAATGATGATATTATTAAAATGTCAATTCTCAAATTTATAGCTGAACCACAAGATTATGGAACCATGAAACTATTTCTTAAAGTATTAAATCAATTGATGAAAGCTCAAGACGAAAATAATAAAAAAAGTGAGCTAATATTTAACTATTTTGATAAAATAGCTAAAACTAGGTATGTCAATTCAATATTATACGGCATACCACAGAAAGAGTTTAAAAAATTAGTAAAACTCATTCCTAGATATCAATATGTTAAACTACATTCTTATTTATTAAACTTGAGCATAAAACCTCATATCACGATCTATAATGAATTTGCAACAAAGATGAACAAACCTGGTCTTACCGAAAGTGAGAAAAATTCAGTCATATTTGGCTTCATAAACCCTTCAGTTAATACAAATACAACCCTTGAAATAAAGCCAACACATAAGCAAAGAATAATACGGTTTTGGTCTGTCACTGAATTTTATACAATTATCAAATCAACCAATGATCCTGCAAAGGCGATGTTTTTATTAAATTGTATGGTTGAAAAGTTTGAAGATGTTTGCTACAGACTTAATATGAAGAATCAAACTAAAGATAGTAGAATAAAGAAAAATTTGTTGTTAGTATTGAAAGCTATTTTCCATCTTGTCTCCAAATTTCAAGGCGCAGAGAAAAGTACACATATCCTTAAATATATGCATAATAAGAGGTTCGAAGTTGGCTTTGATATGTATTTAAAGTTGTTAACTGATTTGAGAAAAGAAGGGAATTATCAACAATTCATAACTGTCTTAAATAGTATTACCTTAATTTTAGAAAATGATCAGAAAAGATTTATTGGTCAAGAGATTTTATTAATGATTGAAAAAAAGTTCCCAAATTTTCCAAAAGTCTTAATTGGTTATATTGGAGCATTATATAAAAATGGACTTGAAGAATTAAACAAGCTTCGTATATTAAATTTTCCTTACAAACAAACAAATTTGTCAGCACCTTTATTGTCAACTGATCAAATCAAGTTAGCTGTTGTAGATCCTAAATTGACTGGTTTAGATTTGAATTCTAATGCATTATCAGTTATGTACAGAGTTTTGTTTAACTCAAATGAGTTTCAAACTAACACAGTTGAAGAATTGTTTAATTATTACACAAGTCTATATCCTGAAATCACAAACGATGCAGTTCTTCGAGCATTTTTAAAACACTTGTTGGTTATAGACGAGTCAAAGTTACAATTTAACCCTTCAATTGAAAATTATAAACTTGCACAAAAGATATATAATATTTATGAACAGTCGAAATTTAAACAAGTAGATGGTAGAAATTTTTCATTGTTAATCTGGGTTGCATTGATGTACCATAAAGATTTAGAATTTGCAATGAAGGTACTAAAACTTCTGAATAAAAATAGATTACCATTTACTTTTATGAATATTTACCCATTTATTGAATATCATTATACACTTAAAAATCATGAACTTACAAAATTTTGGTTTGATGAATTGATGAAAACTGGTGAGTTAACAAATACAACTTATCTTGCAAATTTGACTAATATTGCAGAAGAAATGAATTGGAAATTTAATTCATATACATTTAAAATGAAAGTTTCAAGAAGATTACAACAAAACAAAAAAGCATTGTTGAGTTTGTCAGCATTTAACGGTAATTTAATTAATCATAATAATGAAATAACTAAAGAGATTATTAGTGATGGAAAGTATAGTTTATAGATTTAATAAATATTCACTTGGTAGTTGCGCGATGTTTTGTGTTTACATTTTGATTCAATTAGGAAATGAAATCATATAAGATTAATAAAAAACATAATCAAACGAATGTAAAAAAAGTTAACAATATGAATATGAATGAGAGTTATCAATATGAAAATAGTACGCCCAAAAGGCAGACTGTGAATTATCAACTGCTGCCGTCAGTGCTAGATAACACCTGTGTTGACTCAATGGAACAAATTGATCAATTTGAGAAGATAACAATTGGAATCAATCAAACATTTCAAGACTTGGATATAATTTACAATCTAATAGGGTATTCAACACAAGAGATATCACTGAAGAAATCTGAGATTTTTAATATAATTCAAGATACAATATGTAATTTCTCAAGCAATCTATCTCGAGAGAAGAATAATATTGAAAATGAATGTGAATGGTTGAGACAACAAATTAAAATCATACTATCAATGCTTAATGATTTCAGAGGAGACAAGCATTTGGACTTACTACAAAAGGGTCTAGTGTTTGAAAACCAAGCTCAATATGAAGATGGATATAAAGAACAAATCCTAACGAAAATAACTCAAATGCAAGATGGAGAATCTGATATAATACTAGATAAAGATGTATCTATTGAAAAACAATACGAATATTTAATGAATAATATACCCAAGTTATCTTTAATACAACAACGAAATAAATTGAATACAATTTTTTTAGAAGTTTTGAAGTCTTTTGTTAAATTATTTAAACATTTGAATATGGCCAATTTACAATACTTGGATTTAATAGAAATAATAGGTCAAGATGATTCATTAGATTCAAAACTAAACATGTTTGCAGGAAAATCAGATGCTGAACATCATAAACAAGTTATAGATGAATTTGAATATTTAACTAATAAATTGAAGTTTCAAAACACTAGTCTGTACATATTAGCAAGTCCATTAAAGTGTTCTCCAAAAAGAAATTCAAACGAATCAAGTAATGAAGAAGATTTTGTTAAACTACGAGAGTTAAATTATCAATTGATTAGAATCATTCGAAGTTTAAAGTTTACAAAGATTACAAATGATTTACTAGCACAAATTAAAATTGAAATTGAAAAAGGTTATAAAATTGTAGAAACTAGGAAAATGCAAGTGATTGAAATCGTTAAGAAATGTTTTAATCATATAAATATATTGAGTATGACTAATGAACAAATTATTGAACTTCAAAATTATGCTGATCCACTGCTTGATTTGGAAACACTAGGATTAATATTAGATGATCCACAACAATTTGGTCTCAGCTACGACAATATTAATTTTTTATCGAACTTTGAACAATTATTACAAACCACTCTTGAGGAGAAGAAACAAAAATGGAATGAATATTATAATAAATGTAATCAATTATGGGAAAAATTAAATGAAAGTCCTGACCATATCAAACGATTTCTTGAGAGAAATTCTACATTATCAGATTTATCATTATTGAATTTCAAAATGGAATTAAATAAATTATTTATCAAAAGATCTGAATTTATTGAAAAATTTATTCATGACGCAAGGTTAGAGATTGAAAAAACATGGGATAAACTATATTATTCTCAAGATTTACGTAAAGAATTTCAATATTATAATTATGATTCTGAAACTGATGAAACTAATAAAGAAGTTGTATTAAATAAACATGAAGTAGAGTTGGAAAGACTCCGCAAAGAATATACTGAAAAAGAAAATGTTTTCACTTTATACAATGAGTTAAATGATTTACTAAAAGATCAAGAATTTTTAATTGAAAGTTCAAAAGATTCATCACGATTATTAAGTAAAAATTCATGCAAAATTTTATTAAATGAAGAAAGAATTAGGAAAAAGATTAATAAATGTTTACCGAAAGTTATTGAAAATTTAAAACAAGAAGTCACTAAGTATAATAAGTTTGCATTATCTGAAAATAGAAAACCATTGACTATTAATGGAGAAGATTTATTTGAAAAATTATTATTCTTAGCAAATGAACAACATAATAAGAAAAATAGAGGTAAATCAAGAATACAATCACCTACAAAATCACGTCCAACTAATAGAATAACAGTTGATCGAAAATCTCCAATCAAGTTGAACAAGATTTCTAAAGATGTATCAAATACAAGAGTTAGAAAACCAATACCAACTACAAATAGATACAGTTTTTCAAGTTCTAGTAATGGAAGTCCAATTCAAGCAACAAGAATCAATTCTCATTCCATGAAACCTCCAACAGAAATACAACCTTTAATTTCTCCATTAAGACCAAGCAATCAAAATATTCAACCATCGTTTCAACCAAAGAAATTATTTCAAGATAAAGAAAATTCTTCACCATTTGAATTTTCTCCAATAAAGATCAATTATTCCTATGATGTCGAACATACAAATGATACATCTACATTAGTTGGAGAAGATTATCTCAATTGGAGAGATGAAAGAATCAAGCAATTAAATGAATGATATTCAATTCTGTCTGTATTACTACAATATATTATTTACTTTCTTCTTCTTCATCTCCATCTTCTTCATCCCCATCCTCTTCATCTTCTTCATCTTCATCATCTTCCTCCTCGTCTTCATCTTCATCTTCGTCACCTTCTTCTTTCTTTTTTTCCTCCTCTTCTTCGTCATCTTCATCTTCTATTTTCGGAAATCCACCCAATTTCAAAACTATTTTATTAACAATTTCATTCCAATCCATCATACCTCCCATACCTATATCTCCATAACTACCAAATACTTTCTCCAGTGGTTTCAATACCTCCATCCATGGCATTTCGTCAGCAATTAATCTCAATTGTCGTTTTGTTGTAAACGCATTATATGAATAACTAACCATTGCTGGTGCTAATAATATAGGATAAGTTGTATTCCATGCACGGACAACATTAGTTAATAAATTATCACAAATCCCCAAAGATATTTTTGATAATGTATTTGCTGTCAATGGACATATAACCAAAATATCAGCCCATCTTCTTAATTCAATATGTAAAACAGGATCATTTCTTGTTTTCCATGTTTTCCATTCATCTGCGTCTCGCCAAACTCTCAATTTCTTAACTGATTCTAAATAATTAATTGTATCTTGTAATATAAAATTTTCAGATGATTTAGTAAGGATCAATTGGATAGATATCTTTTCAGCAGTATAAATCTCATATAGTTTATTTATGATAAGTTTGATTTTCCCCGTTGATAATGCTCCACATACTCCCAACAATACATGGATCTTACCATCATCTTGAGGCAATCGTGGGTCTATATTTGAATTTTGTTCTCCACTACTACTAGTACCAGTACCAGGAGCAGATGTTGATTGTGATACACTTGATCCTTTTGTAATCTCTTGATTTTTATTAGATGATTCAGTCGGTAGTGATTGAGGTTCTTGTAAATGTTGATTAGATCCTGATCCACTTCTTGATCTGGTTTTACCTGCTTTCAAAGCATCTTCGACATAAAAATGGGCATGAACTGAAGGTGTTTTTTGATGATTATATTCTTTCGGTGGGTTTGCAACAAAATTTAATCCAGTAGATTGATCTTCAAACAGTTTGTTTCTATCTTTGAGGAGTGCACCTCCAGCCATTACAATTTCCTTATTGGATGCAGGTAAAAACTGGGGACTAATTTGAGCTTGATTGGAAATATTCAATGGTGGTGGCGGAGAAGTTTTTGATAAGATAGATGGTGGCAATTCTTCATTTGATTTTTTAGATTCTAGTTGTAATCTTGATTTCTTATTGATTTCATTGTTATTAACTGACATTGCTGTAAGTAAAACTTTTCTAAAGCTTTTAAGCTTGTAATAATCTTATTTTTTTCTTTCTAAATGAATGATTATAGGTTGGTAAGTAACGTTGGTTCGTAGTATTGTTAAAATTATAAGAACTTAGTAAATAAAAAATTAGTTTGCTAATTTACGTATGCAGGATTTTGAAAAGAAGAAGAAAAAAAAAATTATGTAATTGAAAGTATGTAAATTTTTTATTCAGTATTATTTCTACCATCTTTATCATCTTGTTCTTCTAAATTTCGTGCTGGTAGGTTTGGCATTGGTTGAAGATTTGGTGGATACGGCACTGGATATGTAGAATAGTTGGGATTCGTGTAGTAAGGCATAAAGAAATACCCAGGTGATGGTGGTGGTGGTGGATGTTGCATGTATTTTGGATAATGATCTGGTGAATATAAATCATTATTTGGTATAATACTTGTTGGTGAAGATTCGCCATAGTAAAATTTATGTTGTAGCAGATTTCGTTCAACTGCCAAATTGCTAATTATAGAAGGATTATGGATTATATTTGGGCTTCTAACTCCTCTTCTCATTGTTTGTATTTGTTTCAAATCCATTGGTTGAGTATTTGGATGAAATGTAGTGTAATCAGGGAATTTATCAAATCTAACAGTTAATGCTCTACCTTCAAACATTGCATTATCAAACATTTGTATCAACTTTTCTGATGATTCTCTATTAGCTGTTGTAACAATTGCAAATCCTCTACTTTTAATCATAACTTGTGGTTGATACATACCTTGAAACAAATAATAATTAAATTTATCAGTGTTAATTTGTTGTGTTGGAATCTCTACTTTATTTATAACTATTGTATTGTTAGGTTCTAATTCTTGTGACTTTGTTTCTAGAAAATTTTTTAATGACATCCAAGTTGAAGAAAATGGCACATTACCTATAAATAATCTTAATGGATCCAGTGGTTCTTCAATTGGTTCATCAAGTTTTTCATTTTGTTCTTTCTCTTCAACCATTTTCATGATAAAATCAGGACTTGGCTCGGTTGAACTGATTGAGCTAAGATTAGAATTGTTAGAAACAAGTGATAATTTACTACTGGACTTTGAGCTTGTACGTCGTGACATATTGCTATCAATTGACGAGGACTTGCTAGTTACACTTCTATTATGATATGACGGTACTCGTGTAAAGCTTTTAGTTTGAAATGCATTGGTATTTCTCGATGAGATTTCAGGGAAATATGGATTGGTATTTCTAGCATTGTGATATGATGAATTGATATTAACCCCTAAAATTTTCCCATTAAATTGAGTTCCATCAACTGTATTGTATAGATTTTTAGCCTTTTCTAAATCATTCACTTCAACTATAGCCTTTGTATCATCTTGTCGAATCAATTGAAGTATTTTATAATCATCCGAGGGAATTTTTTGCAGTAGTAAGAAATCTTGTAATTCTGTTGATGTAATAAATGTTGGTAAATAAAAAATCTCCACCAATTGAGTCTTTTTAACACCATCTAGATTCGTTGGTGATGCAGTGGAAATTGTTTTCCTTATGACTGGTCTAACAAAATTTTGGGTATTTGCTTCTTGTTGTTGATCCGTGGAATCAAGCGATAGGTGTAAAGAAGGTTCATTGTGCACTTTTGATGTTTTTGGCTTATTGGATTGTTTTGAAGATTGAAATCTATTCTTTTTACTCCTATCGCCATTCATCTCCAATTAGAAAGGCAAGTTGGTTCTTGCAATCTCGAGTTATAACTTTTAAATTGAGTAATAAACTTGGATAAATAATCAAATGTCAACAAAGTTTTCAAATTAGATTTCAAATTCTTCAAAATAAAGTTTAAAAATAATTATTATTATTCTTTAAAAGTTTAATTTGAAAAATTATAAATTTGCAACTTATTTTTTTTTTGAAAATTATGTATGATATTGATGAAATCTTGCTATAATTGCAATAAAATCGAAAAATTTCAACGGAAAGTGAAAATGTTGTTGGTATAGTCTAATTAAATAAAGTTTTCTAGTGAAAGATCGAGATGATGGAAATGTTGTCCAAACAACGATCAATATTTCAAACTTTTTTGCGACCCCATCTTTTGATACACCCCCTACCCCCAAATTAGCAGGGTTAAATTTTCCAATGACGGATTTGTTACTGCCATAACTAGTCTTGTGAATTGTAATAAGTGATTCCTCGAAATTTGAATCATACATGTTCGATTTCAACAATTTGATGTCATATTGTTTTATAAAATCAGATTAACAAAAGATGTTTTAGGAAAAAAGAAATACATACATTCAAGAATTCAATAGAAAATACATAATAAATATTAATTAAATTGTTTTCGATATTAATTCCTCGAGACACGAAGTTTCTCGTCAAGAGCTTTAGTCAATCTCGGTGATTAGAATTGATCAAACGAGTAGTGAGACCAAATGAATTTTAAATTATAATCAATCAAAAAAGTCATCTTCCATACATTTCAAATTTTAGCACACGCACATGGAAATCAATTTTTTACTTTGTAGAAATTAATTTAGAAAAAGTTTATTCAATTCATCAACAAGAAAAGAAAGAATGTCTTTTAATGTTTTCAACAAAAGTGAAAATAATGATTACTTGATTGATTTGTTGAAATTAAAGCTCAATTGTTTAGATTAATTTATTAATAAATAATCTCGGATTTATACCACTTTGAATATTTAATTTTTTATTTCAAATGGAAGTGCAACTTGGAGTAAAATAATATTTCCTCCTGCATGAAAATAATTTTGCAACAATTTCTTGCAACCAATTTTAAACTTTGATTTCCTTCACAGGTTTATGAAAATTGTATTAAATTTTTAGATGAACTTTTTTGATTTTGAATAAATTTTAAAAATATAAACTTTTTAAAAAAAGAACTAAAAAGTTTAATTTATAAATTAAAGGCTCGTAATGCATTGGTTAGAAAATATTAATATGCAATATTTTAAAATTATCAATCATTGATTAATTCAATAAATGTTAAAAGCTAATTTTGAAAGTTTACCATAGCTATTTGTTTGTGTGTTCAACTTAACGATATCGCATGTTTGCAAATCATTTTCTAATTTTGAATCAATACACTAAATTCCAATTTGCCAACCTTTTATACCAAGTTGCATGTCCTTTTATCAATTATTGTAACCTGGATTTCGGTTTTGCCCAAAGCAAAAATTTACGGGTATTCTTGCCATAATTATGTTTTACATTAAGAAGTTATGCAGATTATTATTAATTTGCAGATGAACTACAAACATCATTAATAAAATTTTCCTAATGGCATCAAATTAAGGTTTCGTTCTATAATTCAATTATATATAGATCACACAATAAACATTATGTCAAATTTTTTGTTCGAATCAAAGGTAAGAGTTATATTTTTGTTCAATTGAAGAATCTACATTTAATGATACAAATCAATTCATAATATGAAAAATTTCAGAAGGTACGACATTATGCCAGTGACTTGTTTATTATATACTCTACATATAATATTAAAAACTGGTTTTGATTTATATATTTTGTTTGTAATTCTGAAATTTTTAGTTTTCTTGCTAGCCGACAAAACTCATCCACTGCACTGAAAAAAGTCAACTAATAATACCATTCCCTATCATCTTTTATAAATAAATCACATATTCCCATTAAAAATTAATCATTATTCATTTCATAATATTTTTTGGAATCTTTATTATATAACAATCCAAGTATATTGATTGAATTTTTATTATGGGCCAGAAAAGTGGATTTCCATCAATAAAACGGAGATCCAGATCTGGTTGTGTCACTTGTAGAGATAGACACATAAAATGTGACGAGCAAAAACCAATTTGTCAAAATTGTATCAAATCCAATAGAAAGTGTTATTCAGGAGTACGATTGAATTTTTTACACTATACATTTTATGATCCAAGTATGAGTTCACATGATAATGAACCAACAAATTATAAAATACTAGATCAATCAATTGCCGTGGCATCTTTGTATAATGATCATACCAATTACAAAAATTATATACATTTACATCTGGAAGAAAACTTGCTAGAAGCATACAAACAAGTTCGAGGAAATACTGATACTAACAAATCAGAATCTAATGAAGAAGCATCAAATTTGAAAAAATCACCAAAGTTATTTTTTGAAATTAATAATGACATAGCAACTGCAATTACAAATCAAAATACAAGAAGAAATTTAGAAAATGAACCAACAATTGAAGCGCCAAATGTACCACTGCTACATGTTCAAGATGAGAATGAAGACATTTCGTCGTTTATAATATCCGATACTGACATACAAAGATATGTGTATATGATGGAAAACGAAAGATATTATTTATTTTTGGATCTATATAATGAATTACATATTTGGAAAACCATTGTGCCAACAATGTGCATTCAAGAGAATAATCAATTTTTGTTAGATTGTTTATTAAGTTGTTCAATTTATGTTGATATTGATTTGCAACAACTAGTGGATAAACAATTAAATCATTGGCTAGATATAAAATATTTAATTGTTGATTCTAATAATCTACAACTTTTTGAAAATCTATTAATTAGTATATGCTTGATAATTTTAAGTATTTATTTAAAAGTTTCTAAACCTAATCTAATGGAATATCATAAACTAGTGCTTGATAATCAGGCGAAATTATTTAACAATATTCTAGTGAACAAACTAAGCAATTATCTATTCAACAATATTATAACTTCAAACGTGATGGTTAGTTGCATACATTCAGTTACAATTTTAAAGTTTTTCGTCATCAAGCATTATGATATAACAAATCAAATCAATTTGGAGGATCAAACTTCTCTGGATGATATTGTATATTCAAAAGATACATCAACAAATTTATCAAATTTAATATTGTTGAATCCTTTGGAACTTATTTATATTGATTCTAATTATAATAATTTAAACTATTCATATTTAAAACCAAATTGTAAAAATTTATTAGAAGTTTTATGGAATTTGATAAAATTAGATTATACAATTAGACAACCTAAATTAATGGATCATTTACAATATAGCGTCACCATTCCTGAGAGAATTTCAAATTCTATAAATGCTACAAATGACATTGCATTTGAATTACTCAATTTATCATTAGATAAATTAGTAAATTCAAATGAGAAAAATCAACAAGAATGTGATTATCATATTCAATCAATATTTTCAATTATAGATTCAAGTTTTATGGAATCTACGTTGAAAAATTTTTGGAAATTCCACTTTACATGGACTTTAAAAAGTGCAAGTCCAATTTAAATTAGAAATAAATCAATAGGTCCAAACTTTATAGGTTGGTTTATTAAAAGTTCAAATCAACTTTGTATTATTATTAATTGAAATCATTTACGAATCATTTTGCGTCGTTTAATAAAAAATTTTTGGTGGTAAAACGCCACATCTCGAAATATATAAATATCGCACATCAAATTGAAAAAATTTTCCTTTTCTTTCTTCAATGTCTGAAGGAACTTTATACGCAACTCAACAAATTAGAAGTTTGTTGCCAAAGGCATTGGTCAAATATTTTAAATTGGATATCAAAGTCATTGACAAAGATGATGTTTATCACAAATATTTTCCATTGAACAAAATTCCAGCATTTATTGGTAAAAAAGGTTTCAAATTACATGAAATTATTGCCATTGTTATTTATTGTATGTATCTTCTACCAACTGGTCTTATGTGATGAAAAATTTATTTATTATTATACAGTTATCCCTGTCTTAATACATTATGTCGAGAAATTTTAATCTGAAACACCAAACATCGGAAGTTCAAGTACTAACATTTAGTAGTAATCAATTTAGCTGATCCAAAAACAAAATTATTAGGTAAAAATAGTGCTGAATATGCTCAAATTTTGAAATGGGTTTCATTTTCAAACACTGAATTATTACCTACTGAAGCTAATATTTTTAAACCATTGACTGGTGCTTCTGCTTATAATAAGAAACAAATTGATGACAGTACTCAATATTTGAGTAAAGTTGCAAGTGTTTTTGAATCTAGATTGTCTGAATTCACTTATTTGGTTGGTGAAAGACTTTCATTAGCTGATTTGTTTGCTGCAGTTATGTTTGTCAGAGGATTCGATCATTTGTATGGTTCTGAATGGAGAAAACAACATCCAAGTATTACCAGATGGTTCAAAACTATTACCGAATCACCATATTTGAAAGAAGAGTTGGGTGGTTATAAATTTAGAGAAAAACCAGTTGAGTATACACCACCTAAAAAGGAAAAGAAGGAAAAAGCTCAAGCTCAAGCACCAAAGAAAGAAGCTAAAAAAGAAGTCAAAGAAGTTTCTGAAGAACCTGCTGCTGCTCCAAAACCAAAACATCCTTTGGAAGCTTTAGGTAAACCAAAAGCACCATTAGATGAATGGAAAAGAGTTTATTCAAACGAAGAAACTAGAGAAACTGCCATTCCATGGTTTTGGAAAAATCAATATGATCCAGAAGAATGGTCATTGTATAAAGTTGATTACAAATATAATGATGAATTAACTTTAACTTTTATGTCAAACAACTTGGTTGGTGGTTTTTTCAACAGATTATCAGCTTCTACTAAATATATGTTTGGTTGTTTAGTTGTCTATGGTGAAAATAACAATAATGGTATCACGGGTGTTTTCTTGGTCAGGGGTCAAGATTACGTTCCAGCTTTTGATGTTGCTCCAGATTGGGAATCTTATGAATTCACTAAATTAGATGGTTCAAAAGAAGAAGTCCAAAAATTTGTCAACAACATGTTTGCTTGGGATGAACCTGTTGTTGTTAATGGTGAATCAAGAGAAATCGCTGATGGTAAGGTTTTTAAATAATGCAGTATGTCTTTTCAATTCTATTATTTTTGAGAAATAAATAAATTAATAAAAAAATCTAATTTCTTTAATGTAGTTCCTTTCCTAAACCTTGATTTAAAAGTAATCAAATAAAAATATGGTTCAAAAATTAAGGTTTGGTTAATATAAAGTATCTCTCACTTTAAAAAAATGTTCTATAGATAGAAATTAACAAGAAGAAAAAAAAAATAGAAAAATCAACAAAAAAATAACAACGAGAACCTACAATGGTTTACTATAAGAATTATTATTTAAATTACATACGAAGAAGACCTTTGGCAATACTAGCACCAATTAGTATATTGGTGGTGCTTTATTTCTATTTGTTTGCATCTACAAGTTCACAAGTAAAGAAGTATGACTATACTAAACAAACCAATTCATGGTTTGGAAGTAAAAATAAAGATTCAATCATATTGAAAAATTTACCTAAAAATCATATTAGTCATTATGACTTGAACAAATTGACAGTATCACCAAACGCATTAACCAAGAAGGAAGAAGTTTTAATTTTAACTCCAATGTCAAAATTTGTACCTCAATATTGGGACAATATAATGAAATTAAGTTATGATCATTCATTGATTAGTTTAGGATTTATTTTCCCAAGAGATAGTCAAGGTGATGATGCATTGAAAAGTTTAGAAGCTCAACTCAAGAAGACCAAGAATGAAAAAAAATTGAAATTTAAGAAAATTACATTATTGAGACAAGATTCAAATAGTTTACAATCCCAAAGTGAAAAGGATAGACATGCATTGTCGGTACAAAAGGAAAGAAGATCAATGATGGCGTTGGCTAGAAATTCATTAGTATTTACAACAATTTCACCAAAAACATCATGGGTGTTATGGTTAGATGCGGATATTGTTGAAACACCAACAACTTTGATTCAAGATTTGGCTGCTCATGATAAACCAGTGATATCTGCAAATGTTTATCAAAGATATTATGATGATGAAAATAAAAAAGATGCAATTAGACCTTATGATTTTAATAATTGGATTGAAAGTGAAGAAGGTTTGAAATTAGCATCTGAATTAGCTGAAGATGAAATCATCGTTGAAGGGTATGCTGAAATGGCAACTTATAGACCTTTGATGGCACATTTCTATAATGAAAATGAAGATATAAATACTGAAATGGAATTGGATGGTGTTGGTGGAGGTGCTGTATTGGTTAAGGCCGATGTTCATAGAGATGGTGCCATGTTCCCATCATTTCCATTTTATCATCTTATAGAGACTGAAGGGTTTGCTAAAATGGCAAAAAGATTAGGTTATCAAGTGTTTGGTTTACCAAATTATTTAGTGTACCATTATAATGAATAGGCATTTGATTTTAACTCTACAATTTCGCATCCTCAAGTATGAAATTTTGAATCTCTAAATGAATAAATTAGAATTAAGTCATTCAAAAGTTGATCATATTTTGAATAACATTAATTAAGCAGAAAATTTGATCTCTTTACAAGTATTTCGAGTAATCAATCCTTTCAATATTTCTTAATATTGTGCTCATCGTTTTGATAAATATTATTTCAGAAAAAAAAAATTTAATTTAATCTCATCTCAGTATCAAAATGCAATTATCATGGAAGGATATCCCACCTGTTCCAACATCAAATGATATGTTGGATATCATTTTGAACAAGACTCAAAGAAAGACGCCTACTGTTATTAGACCAGGTTTTAAAATTACTAGAATCAGGGCTTTCTATATGAGAAAAGTCAAATTTACAGCTGAAAGTTTTACTGAAAAATTCACTGAATTATTAAGTGGTTTCCCTAATATCAATGATGTTCATCCATTTCATAGAGATTTGATGGATACTTTATATGAAAAGAATCATTATAAAGTTTCATTAGCTGCTATTTCAAAGGCTAAAACTTTAATTGAACAAGTTTCAAGAGATTATAATAGATTATTAAAATTTGGTCAATCTTTATATCAATGTAAACAATTGAAAAGAGCTGCTTTAGGTAGAATGGCTACTATTACTAAGAAATTAAAAGATCCATTCATTTATTTAGAACAGGTTAGACAACATTTAGGTAGATTACCCCTGATTGATCCAAATACAAGAACATTATTAATTTGTGGATATCCAAATGTTGGTAAATCATCATTTTTAAAATGTATCACTAAAGCTGATGTTGAAGTTCAACCATATGCTTTCACAACCAAATCATTATATGTTGGACATTTTGATTATAAATATTTAAGATTTCAAGCTATTGATACTCCAGGTATTTTGGATAGACCAACTGAAGATATGAACAATATTGAAATGCAATCAATTTATGCTATTGCACATTTAAGATCATGTGTATTATATTTTATGGATTTATCAGAACAATGTGGATTTTCAATTGAAGCACAAGTTAAATTATTCAATTCTATAAAACCATTATTTGCTAATAAATCAGTTATGGTTGTTATGAATAAATCTGATATTATTAAAGTTGAAGATTTAGATCAAGAAAAACAAGATTTAATAAATTCATTGAAAACAATGCCAGGTTTAGAAATTATGAATACATCATGTTATGAAGAAGAAAATGTCATGCAAGTTAGAAATCATGCTTGTGAAAAATTATTAACTGCAAGAATTGAACAAAAATTAAAAGGTACTGCCAGAATTAATAATGTACTTAATAAAATACATGTTGCTAAACCACAACAAAGAGATGAAATTGATAGATCAGCATATATACCCGAAGGTGTTAAAGATTTGGAAAAATATGATGTTAATGATCCAAATAGAAGGAAATTAGCAAAAGATATTGAAATTGAAAATGGTGGTGCTGGTGTATTCAATATAAATTTGAAAGATAAATATTTATTGGAAGATGAAGATTGGAAAAATGATGTTATGCCAGAAGTTTTGAATGGTAAAAATGTTTATGATTATTTAGATCCAGATATTGCAGCTAAATTACAAGCTTTAGAAGAAGAAGAAGAAAGATTGGAACAAGAAGGTTTTTATGATTCAGATTCAGAATTGGAAGATGAAGAAATTGAAGATATTAAAGATAAAGCTCAATGGATTAGAAATAAACAAAAAACAATGATTATTGAAGGTAGAAATAGAAAATCATTGAAAAATAAAGCTATAATGCCAAGAGATCAAATTAAAAAATCATTTGGTGATATGGAACAACATATGTATAACATTGGACATGATACAAGTAAATTACAAGATACAGCTGGTAAAAAGAGGAAAAGAGATATTGGTGGTGATGAAGGTAAAGATATTATTAAACAAGATCAAGGTATTAAATTACAAAAACTTTCTAAAAAGAAAGCTGCTATGAACCAATCAGACAGATTGAACCAAGGTTTGAATGATGGTGCATTGAAATCACAAACTGAAAAATTGGCTAAAATACAAAGAAGAGAACGTAATAGAATGGCAAGACAAGGTGAAGGTGATAGACATTCAACCGCTGCTTTACCAAAACATTTATTCAGTGGTAAAAGAGGTATTGGATCAACAGACCGTAGATAGGTATCTTACACTCTGTATATTGTATATTAGATTATTAAACATTTAAAGTCAAAGGGGGAATATCCACAATTTTTTAAACTCTATTTTTTTCTGTCTGATTGTGTCTGTCTGTCTGATACGGTATAAATTAGAAATTGGGAAATTTTTTTTGCTGCAAATTTTTGAAGTCTGGATTCAACAATGGCCAGGATGGTCAAAGATATAGCTAAAAGTTGTTCTCATCCCTTTTAGAGAAGACCTGAATGTTTTCAATGTTGATTAAATAGAGTCTTATATGAATTTCACTCTTTTTTGTTCCTAATTGAAATTACATTTTTTTGATTCTTCAATTTTGTGTATCTTATGTCTGATCCTTATCTAAAAAAAAAAAAAACCTTTTGATGAAGTTTTGGTAGTGTTGCAACTAAAATAAAATGGTAACGAATATAAACAGCCGGTGCTGAAAAGAGAAAAATTTTCTTATTACTTTTATAGTAACCAATTATTGATTATAATATAAATTAAATTGTTGTTTGTGTATTAAGATTAACCATTTACGACGTATATTTTATCTACAGATTAGAAGTGAAAAAGTATTATACAACTACAACCAATTTATTA
>JANIVQ010000084.1:0-25296 GCA_030555925.1 Insectozyma xiaguanensis | reverse complement strand
AATGTCATTTTACACTTTGCTATGTTAAACTTGAGTAATTCAAAGATGCTAACCAATTAGGGGAAGTGATGAAGTTTTGGTAGTGTTGCAACTAAAATAAAATGGTAACGAATATAAACAGCCGGTGCTGAAAAGAGAAAAATTTTCTTATTACTTTTATAGTAACCAATTATTGATTATAATATAAATTAAATTGTTGTTTGTGTATTAAGATTAACCATTTACGACGTATATTTTATCTACAAAATGTGAAACTGTGATCTGATCTTTTACCATTCTAGATTAGTTGCCCATTGTACTGATTTATTCTTCTTTTGAGATAGTATTTGTACACCATCTTCAGTGGAAGGTTTCTTTTTAAACATTCGTATAACTGCCATTTTCTCTTGATCTTTTATATTATCTCGTTCATTTGTTGGAATTTGAACAACTTCATTCTCATGTTCAGGTAATGGGAAATCATTTGAATTTGAACCATTCAATTCAGTTGCATATTTCGTAGCATCATTAATTAATCCTGTTGAACTTTCAATTAAGAAAATACTCGACTCTCGATTGATCAATGATGATTTCATAGGTTTCAACTCATTATGTTTGGGTATACATATACGTTTCGGTGAAGTATTAACAATATTATTCGTCAATGGCTTTAAAATATTCAGTTTCCGTTTCTTTGTAACTTTCCCTTTGATTGTAGTATTTTCTTTATCATTGAAATAATCATTTAAATCAGGTCGAACCAATTCCGGTTGATGACTCTTAAATCTACCTTTGAAAACTCTTGTACGTAAAATATCATCTAATTCATAATTTGTATCTTGTAATTCATTCACCATCTTCCATACTTTATCATTATTCAATCGTTTCGGTTGTTTCCTCATCCGATTCGTCACTTGAAATAACTCATTCGTTATAGAGTTCGTCGTGCTGGTATCTGGAGGTAACAATATCCTGGATTTAGGTATGATATTGAAATCAATCTCATCATCAGACATGTTTTGATTTGTAAAAGTGGAAGCAAAAAAAAAAAAAATTAATTGTTTACAAACTACTTAAAAAGGGAAAGATAAAATGAGACCTCCACCAAATTCATTACAAGAACTACTATATAGGAAATTAATCGATTCTCCAGGTTTCAACCGTTGGGTAAGGAAAATAC
This sequence comes from Insectozyma xiaguanensis, assembly GCA_030555925.1. Lineage (NCBI taxonomy): Eukaryota > Fungi > Ascomycota > Pichiomycetes > Serinales > Debaryomycetaceae > Insectozyma > Insectozyma xiaguanensis. The sequence goes on along the minus strand of JANIVQ010000084.1, from coordinate 24,137 downwards.
ATGCAAGGATAAATAGAATCCCATATGATGAATATCCTGATTTAGCACATTTGAAAAAAGTTGATAAACATGATTATAAACCAAGTTTGATACATAAATTAAATGCATTTCGACGATTATGGATTGAAGAATTGAAAAATACTTTAAGACTATAATATATATATTAATTAAATACTTTCTTTGGGTTTGCTAAACTACGCCTATTTACTAATGTGACATCATCTTCAGATGCCATAATGACTTGATTATTTGAACCAAATTTAAAATTATCAGCAACTATATTTTGTTTATACCTTTTAACAACATATGAATCATTATTATTCAATAATACTTTCTTTAAAGACCAGCTTATGATATATCTACCTGTAGATGTTACAATTGTTGTTTCCTTTGTATCGATACCAGTATTGAAATATGCAGATGTAAAATTAATTGGTTTATTATTTTCTCGTACAATAAAGGCTTCATGTTCAGGTTTTAATTTTAACATTTTTGGTTTTGGCTTTTTATCTTTATCAAAATATTTTGTAAATCCAATTGAACCTTGATTTTTACCTTCATGTATTGTATTATCAATTAATAATAAATATTCTTTACATGTAGCTAATAACCATTTACCATCTTTTGAAACATCTAATCCAATGATTCCATCTCCAAGTGGAGGTAGGGTTGTTTTAGCATTGCCACCTAATTTATCATATAATTTAATATCTCCATTACCTGTACCTAATGCAATATACCCCTTTTCAGTAGTTGCTAATGTTTGAAATTGAGTATTTTTTGTTTTATAAATCTTTTCATTAACAATTTTATTACCTGATATTCTTGGATCTAAATTAAATATACCATTTGATGAAACACCAGTAATTGTTTGTTCATCAGTTAATTGTGCAAATTTAGAATTTGGTGCATAATTCACAACAGGTAAATTAGTATCCCATTCTTCAACAATTTTCCCACGATTTAAATCCATTTTGAAAATTTTATCTTGTACATCTGGATTCTTCATAATCATATATTGATCTTGTTGATGTAATAATAATTGTTGAGGTGTGAAATTTTTACCTTTTGAATCTGATATATTTGTAATTGTTGTTTTATAATTTAAATCATCATCTTCTTCACCAAATACTCCCAATTTATTACCTCTTGCAACATATGATCTATCTTTGAAACCAACAACCAATCCACTGTTTTTATCCTTTGAATCGAATTCATATATTGATTCCTTTTCTGGTGTATCTTGTTCATTTTCAGATTCTGTTTCAGATTCAGATTCTAAATCCATATCCTTTTCATCAACTTTTAAATCTGAAAATGCATCAACAAAATATTCTTCATCTTTTTCATCCATTTTCTTCTTATTCAAAGTTTCATACATTGATGATAAAAATATATTCTGAAATTTCATTAATTCATTAAAATCTTTAAATTTTAATAACCAAGAATTTGCAATAACTTCTGTTTCTTCATATATGAAATGATTGAAAATAAATGATAAATGTTCATAATTAAAAGTTGGATTCATATTTTTTGTAACTGTACAATTAATACGATATTCATCATCATTAATAAATAATGTAAATTCAAATTTATTTAAATCAATTAATTCTAATTTAGCTGTTTGACTTTTTAATAAAAAAGTTCCAGATTTTGAATCATATAAATGTAAATCAATTTTATCTAATTTATAAATCACTTTCCCTTTTGGTTCTTCATTATCTGATTCTGATTCAGTTTCATAATTTAAATCATCAAAACTAAGTAATTCAGATTTGGGATCATAATTAAATTCAGTTAAATCTGATTCATTAACACCGATTGATGACACACGATATTTATTTTCATAAAGACATTTATAAATTGTTGTAATAAAAGCATCAACATCAGTTTTCCTAACATCTTCATCAATTACAAATTCAAATTTATCTCCCAAATCTCCATTCAAATCTTTCCATGCGATAACAGTTGAACCATCTGATTTTATAAATTTATGAAATTTTAAATCTAAATTAATTGGAAATACCCATTCTTCTTTCGATTTACGCTTTGAATCATTGGTAGTGACTGATATTTCATCTTCTTCATCATCATAATCTGAATCCCCACCGGAATTATACAATTCAACTTCTCCTTCTTGATAAACTCTCGTTATGCACAATTGATAATAAAATGGACTAGTGGTTTGTTTAATCGAGGCAAATGCATCATTATACAAACATTCGAGTGCTCCCTTTGGAGACTGCTTAGATCTGGTCAAATACAACCTACCTGAAGGAATCAGAGCAACTTCATCTGTACTAGTTGTGCCTAGAAACTTCTTTAAAAAATTCATTATCAGTTAGTTTTATAACAGAAAATATTTTGATAAACAAAGGAGAAATAAAAAAAAAAATTAATCTTACATACACACGACCACTGAAGATGCCACATAATAGTTTATAGATTTAAAAGATAACACGAAATGGTTGCAAATTGGAATTAAATGACTTGATGAAGTTTGATTATTTTGATTAAAAATATTTGAATGATTTTGGAAAAGTTTGACCAGCATCGGTGATACAATTCAGTACCGGCCGTGGGACTAGTTTTCCGTGACCATAAATCAATTACTAACTAGATTATATTATTTTACAAATTGAATTAGTTAATTTTAAATTATATTTACTGTATGTATGACTTTATATAATTATTCCCGAGAGGTGATTAAAATTTCGTAATTTTAAACTTTTCTTCACTGTCGGTCATAAATAAATTTGGCGAAAGCATTTTAGACAACATCCAAACATCAACACATTTTTGAAAGCATCTAATTTGACTAATAAAGTTGATCAAACTTTTTATAAACTGTAGATATCTATTAATGAAGTGATATTAATTCAATAGTAGTGTGAAGTTATTTCTTTTAAGATCTTCTTCTTTGTATACCAGCGGATATGTACATATAATGCCTTTACGAGTGAAAGAAAAGAAATAAACATGCAAGAAAAGGGTTTAAACTATTCTTAGATAATTAGATAGTGTCTCAGATTGATTAGGTAAACCATTGATCAATTTAACCCCATGTAATGATGATAAAATCCACTGTTTTAACTAATCGATGAGGTGAATTAATTCATAACTGAAACAAAAGAAAAAAAAACTTACAGAAAGTTGCAAAATTCAACAATAGGTCAAATTTTTAAAAAATTAACATATGCTAATAATTAATAATATTATTAATAAGATTAAGTCCAAATATGAGACAACCTCCTTGATCGGATAAACTTGTTATTCGTTGAAAATTAAGAGAGATGTGTCAACAGAAATATTGACTTGCATGTGGGTGTAAGGTGTACATAAAATTTGTAGATAAGAAAGGAGAATAATCTAGAAGTGTTTTTAAATAACTTCTTTTACATCTAACACAATGTCATCATCATCATCGTCAACATTTTAAATGTACTTTAAGCTCATTGAATACATTGTTGTTAATGTTAGCAACGTTTTTACATCATCGAAATTGTCTATGACGTTGAATATGACACAAAACCATTCTAAAGCTATTATTAGCCTCCTAAAGTTAGAAGTATTCTAATCGGAGTTTTTGTAAAGAGATAATAAACTGAAACAAAACTTGCGATGACGTTATTTAAAAATTCTTATTGCTTTTATAAAAGAGATTGCAAAATGAAAATTGTTGAGTTTAGAAGAATTGAGTAAATAATTAAATCAAAGAAATCAGGAAATTCTTATACAATAAAATTATCATATTTATCAAAGTTATCAAACTCCTCTCCACATTTCTAAAACTATAGTAATCAAATGTTATATTCTTCCGATGTATAGTAACAACATCTCTACATCAATAACTAAACTATAATCTTCCCGACGATATATAATTTTTTTTTTCCAGTGGATAAAAATTTAAGACATCTCATTACATAATATATTACGTAACCATCATAGTTAATTATGTCAAATATTAGTAGATAAACCATAACAAAATAAAAAGAAATTCATAGAGAGATATCAGTTTAAGTAAACTAAAAAAAAAAAAAAAAAAAGAAAATAATAAATGGTTATATATTTTTTTGGATCAGAGTTACAAAGGCGGTCATCGAAACATATAACTTATACTTTATACACACAGTTATTGTAATAACACCCCTCTGTAAAGAAAATTTATATATAAATATCATAATTCCCAGTCAATATTCTTGATTTGAAGTTTTACTTTATTTTATTATATTTACTTATACATTTACTATTTATACAACTATTATTACACATTATTAATCATTCGTTATGGATTCATCATCATATTACGCTTATAACAACATTGTTCCAAACATGAGATTAGACAATAAATTGGTTGTTTTAACTGGTGGTTCAGGTGGGTTAGCTGCAATTGTAGCTAGAGCATTGTTGGCCCAAGGTGCAGACATTGCATTAATTGACATGAATTTAGAAAGAACACAACAAACTGCAAAGGATATATTAGCATGGGGTGAAGAATCTTTAAAAGGTAAACATGAATCACCAATTGGTCAAGTTTCAGCTTGGAGTTGTAATATTGGTGATGCTGAAAGTGTTGAATTAACTTTTCAAGCTATAAATGAACATCATGAAAAAATTGCATCTGTTTTAATAAATTCAGCTGGTTATGCTGAAAATTTCCCAGCTGAAGAATATCCAGCTAAAAATGCTGAAAACATAATGAAAGTTAATGGATTAGGTGCATTTTATGTTTCACAATCATTTGCAAGACCATTGATTCATAATAATATTAAAGGTTCAATCATTTTAATTGGTTCAATGTCTGGTACTATAGTAAATGATCCACAACCTCAAGCTATGTATAATATGTCAAAAGCAGGTGTTATTCATTTGGCTAGATCTTTGGCTTGTGAATGGGCCCAATATAATATCAGAGTTAATACATTATCACCAGGTTATATATTGACACCATTGACTAAAAATGTTATAGGTTCACATGCAGAACTTAAGAATCAATGGGAATCTAAAATTCCAATGAAAAGAATGGCTGAACCAAAAGAATTTGTTGGTTCTATATTATATTTGGCTTCTGATGATGCTTCAAGTTATACTACTGGTCATAATTTAGTTGTTGATGGTGGTTATGAATGTTGGTGATTACAAATGTTGGTGATTTTTATAGAGTAATTTAATACATATTATATTTATTATGAAACAATGATTAGATTCTGTTATCTTTTTGATAATCAAGCATTTGATGAACTCAAGGTTATGAGCTCAACTTTTAAGTATCAAATGGTAAGCCATTTGTTATCAAAATGGATTAAAGTAAATTAACAATTCGATCATAATGAAAGTTAGAATTACTACAATTGAAGCAGTAACGTGGAAGAGATGAATTGCCAATACTTGATGAATGAAATTTAAAAGAGAATCATTGGTTGGTGTTAGATATATCAAAAATTATCAGTTACAGCTTTATTTAAAAACTTATTTGTAGGCAGCATTGATGTTATATTCTCAATCGAGTTGTTGATTTGGTAGAAATAGTTTAACTCAGCCATAGTGAATGATTCAACATCATAAGCCAATCAATCAACTAATCTTCTCTTATTATTGTACAATTAATTCAATTTATGCATAGTTTGTGGGGGATAATAACACGATTTGTTTGTTTTTTCATCTACGAATTTACAATTATTAATTGCATTTAATAATGCATTTTAATCACAAATTCAAATGCATGCAGTTTGATACTTTGATGAAAATGGAAAAAATTAGATTTAATCGTTTATAACTAAATTTTCTCGAAATATCAATCAATATTGAATTAACTGTAATTTTATCAATGAAATTTGATCAATATTAAGAGATAAACCTAATATTGAATAGTGAAATCTTACGTAAAAAATAGCTGCACACGTGCAAGATCACATGATCATTTTTTTTTATTGTAATTTCCTCCCCGTGTATCGAGTTGGCTTTTATTACCAATATAGGCAATAATATATTTGAATTAGAATTGACAACTTTAAGGCAATTAAACAAATGTTTTGATTTCGTATTTTGTAAACCAGAATTTATTATGCAGCTTATATTTGCATTTAAATTGAAGTTGAATGAAAGATTTAATTTCGTGTCTTCATGTTGATTCACGACACAAATAAAGAAAAATGCGGTCATAACCGTTTTGAATAAAAATATTTCAGCGGAGATTTAAAATTAAAGATAAAATATTTTTAACTTTTTGAATAAAATTTTCGTTTAGTTAAATTGATTAAGACCGAATAAAAATAAAAATAATATGAATGAATGCATGATTTGGTAAATAATAAATAAATGTAGGGTTTTGTTTTCAACCTTAAATAATTATTAAAACATCTTTTGATTCAATAATAATCAACGTATTAAAAATTTAAACTTTTATTGAAATGCTGAGAAAAGCCAGTTAAACAATTGTAAATAGTAATAATTTACGCGGCGCAGGGCAATTGCCTAAAACTGTAATTGCTTGTTATTTTTGAACTGCCTATTGTAGAAATGTTACATTTTTACTTGTTGGTAACACCGGTATTTCATAACATATTAGGTAGTGTGAAATTGACTCTTTTTTTTTAATTTAACAGCCAAATCGAGCAATCAATGATTTACAATAAACCTGTAAGAACAAGCAAGATCGAAGATTTTGTTAAATTTACTCTTATTGTTCTTTTGAAATTAGCCCTCATAAATTTCTTGCAGATTTTACGAAATCGATATTTATTGCTTTTTCTTATCGAGTAAAATGATTAATGCCAGTTTAGAAAGTGGTGGTGTAACACTAAATCGCGGTGGAGGAGATAAAAATTGAACTAAAACATGGGTTATGTATGTATTAGTTTAATTTAGTGACTCTTTCAACTTCATAATAAACAACAAAAGATACTAAGAAAAAATTATTATAAGGTTTATTTTTTGACTTCAATCTTTCATCATCGCGGTATTCAATGTTTTGATTATTTTTTTTTCTTTCTTTTTTTTTTGTTTTTTTCTTTTTTTGCTGCAAAATTTTTTTGTTAGTAGTGCACACAGCCCAGAATGATATTTTGTGTAAGGTATAGATTTTTTTACCCACCACTGCCACCACTGGCATTAACAATTATTATTATTACTACCAGCCTTTCCCCTATTTCAAATTTATACCGTCTAATGTATAATGTAAGTATGTATGTATGTATGTATGTACAAGAGCATCACGTAATTACAACATATTCCATCATTTCCTTATGCCTTGTTATTGAATATTTATGATTATTAGTCTAAAAAGCTTACAATTCATAATACACGTTTAATAGTAGTGGTTATTTTTAGATGAAACTAGTGGTAAAAAATTTTCTCACATACAATATAGACAATTGAATTTTAACGATAACCAAACCATTGCCCTAGTTAAGCTGTTGATGGACAATAACATTAACTAACTTAAATCAGATAAAACTCATTAAAAGTTTAATTTAAATTTTGATTGTTATTGTTGAAACAAAAACTGTTTGTTTGATTACTGAATTAAGTAATTGATTATCCATATTGAGCAACTCTATTTATAAACTATGTATGTAATGCCCAATTTTGTGTATTTTTAAACCTGATTTTATATTAGGAGTGTATATATATTTTTAATACATTGTGCATAAATAATCTAATTGCTGAAAATAAAAAAATCAAAACATTATTAAAATTAGATGGTCGTGCCTTTGTGTTCAAATGATAAAATGAATTTTTTAAAATTTTTTTTATTCAACTATATAATTTGAAGTTAATCACCATTAAAAATTTTTTTATCTTTTTCCTTTTTCTTTTCTTCTTTCTAATCAAACCTTTTTCACTCGCTTAACTACATATTTATAATGAAATTCTCAACTGTTGCTATCTTATCTGCCGTCGCTGGTTCATCAATTGCTGCTTTCGTTAACGGTACCGTTACTGACATTGCTACCACTGTTGTTACCATCACTTCATGTTCAGAAAACAAATGTCACGAAACCGCTGTCACCACCGGTTTAACCACTGTTACTGAATTAGAAACCACCTACACCACTTACTGTCCATTGACTACCTCAGAAGTTGAATCAGCTAACAAAACCACTGTTGCTGCTGAATCAAAATCAACTGCTGCTCCAACTCACGCTAACGTCACCACCGCTGAAGCTGGTGCCGGTAAAATCGCTGTTGGTGGTGTTGCTGGTTTAGCCGTTCTTGCTGCTTTAATCTAGAGTAAATAGAGACATCTTTTTTATTAATTAATAATATAAACTAATTCGGTAATTACAATTTTAATCTCTTCTTCTTCTTATTTTTGAAAAAATTTTTTTATTATCATAAGATATCAATTTTTATTGATTGCAAATCTTGAAATCTTTTTTTTGCAACTTTAATTTTGATAAACATAGATATAATAATGTTTTTAGCTTGGCAGAGATTGTTGGAACATTGCTACTTATTTTTTTGATCTCAACACGAAGGGTTTTGTTTGTACATAATTAACGTGTATATTTACTATAAAATAATAGGTAACAATCTTTACTTTTTGTATTCTCTATTGAACCTTCATGTATAACATCATCTTGTTGTATTTGTTTTATAATTGTATCATCAATTGTATACCATTCTTTATTATATACTAGGTCACAAGTATAATGACCAGCATCAGCATTACTACCATGATGATACACAACAGATATTAATTCATATTCATGATCTTGATCCGATGACAAGACTTCTTTCGGTATTATTAAATTATTATTATAATTAATTTGTTTTTTTAATTTTTCAATTCCAACATCTTCATAACTAAATCTTTTTAAATGAACAATTAAAATGTTTGGTAATTTCTCTATAAATGATTGTTTTTTAACTTGAATTTCTTTATTATTTGAATTTTTATAATTTATATTTTCTAATTCGTTTAAATGTTTAAATGCTTCTTCAATTGTATTTGAATTTGATATATCCAATTGTACATGTTGGAATGGATCTAATGTTATAGATTTTGATGATTTTGAAATTGAAACTACTGATTTAAATTCACCTCCAAATATCATATTTAAAGGTGTTGGTTCAACTTCAATTTTTGTAATATTTTTTTTATTTGATACTTGTTCCCATTCTTCTGAATCTTTTTCCTTTTTAATTCTCCTAAGGGTTGTATTTATATTAAATTTAAATTTTTCAACTTCAATTTCATCATGATTTAAAACATATGATTCAATTAATGTATCAATTTCTTCAATGGGTATTTGTTTTATACTATTTAAAAATTCATCATTTAAAGCATCAAGATAATAACCTAAAAATTCTTCTGCATCTTCTTGTTGACCCCATTTTAAATGTGAAAATTGTTTATGTTGTGATAATGTATGATAGAAATTTTCTGGTGAAATTGGTTTTGCTTCATTATTATTAAATTCGTTAAATAATTTGATTGTTGCATCCAATAATGGATTTGGACTTGTCAGTAATGTACCAATAGATTTAGATTCAATCAATTTAATTAATTGACTAAATGGTTCACAATATAATAATACTTGTAATATGGAATTCATAAAACATATATTCCCAGTATTGGTTAAACCTCTTGGTTTCACATTATAACATGGTAATGATTTATTAAATAAAGAATAATTATTATCAAACATGATTCTAAGTAATAATATTCCTAAAGGTTGTGATGATTCATTTTGAATATTAAATGCAATTAATGGTGGTGTATCCACTCGACGTGGTACAACCGAAATATTATTTTTTTTAGTGGGTTTTTTCGTTTGTACGGCCGTTGCTTGTAAAAATGATGCCCAATTAGTTTGTGGTTGTTGTTGTTTTTCAATAACTTTTGATTGTTCTGGTTCATTTCTTTCTATTACTACATTATCTTGATTGAGGTCTATTATTTTAACAAGATTTGTATCGATATAAACTTTATTTTCAGTGAAATCAATTTCAGATGTAAAATCTCTTTTTTTGTAATTATTTAAAAATTCACTTTCTGTTGTATTTATGAAATAAGGTATCAAAGTATTAATGTCTGGGTTATTTTCTAGATTACCATTTATTTCAATCTCTTGTTTTGATTCCTTGTGTGATTCATTTTCGGATAAAGGCTCTAGCACTTCTGATTCCGAAGATGTTGGTATTTCTTGTTGTGGTTGCTCTTCTTCTTCCTGTTGTTCTTCTTGTGGAAGCTCTTGCTCTGGATATTGCTGTTGTTGTAATTGAGGTTGATGTGTTGGAACCTGTGGTGGTGGAGGTGGAGGAGGAGGTTGAGGAGGATGCTGAGGTGGAGGTTGTTGATGATGTTGTTGCTGTGGATATAATTGTGGTGGAGGTACCTGATATTGATAGTATGGATACATGACAGGTGGGGTATAAGGAGTATTATAATAAATATAAGGTTGAGGTATCTGATGTTGATGATGATGATTAACTTGTTGTGGATAAAATTGTGGATAATATTGTTGATATTGTTGTTGTTGATGAGGATGGCTAGGCGAGAAACTAGCAGCATCTACACGAAAGCGTGAAGAGCCAGAATTAGTAGATGATGTTGACATTTCAATTCTGAAACATATATATATAAATCAATAAGTTATGTATGTAAGAAGTTAATCAAAGAATGGGCTCTCTTTTTTTTTTTTCTTTACTAAGATTTTTTTTTTTTTATTTTTTTTTATTTTTATTTTTTTTTTTCTCAACTAAAATTTTTTTGGTTGGTTCGTAAGTTAAAGTGAGAGTGAGAGAGACTTGGACCAACACCCAAACATCAATAGTAATAGATTAGAATGGTTTCAGTTATTAATATATATTAAAATCATTAATAAATGATAACATATTGGTTTTGGATCGAATTGATTGGTATTACACGTTGGATCAGGGACTAAGACCATATCATTGGTGAAAGACAGTTGATATTCACAACAACCACAATACCAATTGATTAAATCAACTTTAATTATGAGATTTTTAACTTTTAATTGTTGTTGTTGTCCTCTGATTAATACGTCATTCTTGATCGATAATCCTAACTTATTTAACAATGTCGAGGTTCTATCAATTGGCTCTATATGATATATTCCATTGTTTAACTCAACAGTTGAATTAAAGTATAATTCTAATGATTTAAAGAATATTTTACCATATATTAATGATAAAATTAAACTTTTATCTTTATCTACTGTTCTGTCAAAAATTGACTCATCAACTTCAAACTGCTTTAATTGTATCTTTAAAGAGTCATTCAATATCTCCATCAAGATGTTATACACAGTTTCATGTTTAATTAATCCTTGAAACAATAAATCTGTAGACATAAAACATCTGAAAAAAAAATAAATATTTAATCTCAGTAATTATGGATTGGTTACAAGAATTACCACAGGATTTACAACAAGAAATAAAATCTATAACTGATAAAGATGCTACAGCTGTGAATGTTTTTAATAACTTGTATCATTACCTAGAAGAAGGTGAGTCTAAAAAGAGAAAATTGATTCAAAATGATGATGATGATGATTCAATAAACCCAAGTCTGATAATCTTTGAAATACAACAGATATCGATATTTTCACCAATAAGAAAGAAAATGAATTTGGTTTTCCACATTTCTGAGGATTCGGATGAAGATAATCCTTCACCAGTCTTGTCCATAGTCAATCCAGCTAATAATATTGCTGAAATTTCATTTTTAAATTTAAAACAAAGTATAAAATTATGTTTAATATTACCAATTTTGGGCAATTCAACAAATCCACAGAAAAAGGGAATAGCATTATTATGTTTTTGGATTAATGATGATGAAAAAGATCCTATAATCAGTCAATTGAATCTTGATATAGTTAAAAAGCAAATGATTAAAAATAATAAATTACCTTCAAATATTGATCAACAATTTGATTATTCAAAAGATTCTTTAACTATGAATCCAATACAAGAAAGAATTGTTGATTATTTAAAAAGACAATTCAAATTATGTCATATAAATTTAGTTAATTATTTACCTTGTCAATCATTATTTCAAAATAATTTCTTGATAAATAATGATTCTGCAGTTGCTTTAACAGATAATGAAAATAAAAAACCTTCAATAATTATGGTTGAATGTCATAAAGGTGCAAAAGATGGTGTATTAATCTTTCTAGAACAAAATGAATTTAATCCATCATTTTTAATATTTGCATTTAAAAAACCAATATTGATATTTGAACCTAAAAAGATTTTAAAATCAAGTTATGCTAATATTACAAGTTCTACATTTAATTTAATATTATTAATCTTAAATGATAGAGGTGAACATCGAACAATTGAATTTTCAATGATTGATCAAAAATTTTTTGAATTTATTGATACATTTATGAAAGAACATAATATAAATGATGATTCTTATAATGAAAGTTTAAAAGAGAAAGAAAATGGATCTAAAAAGGATACTAAAGTTCAAACAATTGAGGAAGATGATGATGAAGAAGAGGATGAAGATTTCAAAGCTGGTAGTGAGAGTGATGTTGCTGAGGAATATGAAAGTCCAAAAGAAGAAGTTGATGATGTATTTAGTAAATCTAATGAAGCTATTTAAAAGGTTGACTCCATTGTTCATAATATTTAAAGAAAAATCCTCTATCAGATGGTTTAAATATACGATCTGATTCTTTATCCAAATTGTCATAAAACTCTATTTGTTCTTGTCTCTGTGTTCTTAATTGTAATAATCTTCTTTGTAATAATTCAGATGTATGATTCAATTGTGGTTCAACAGCAAAAATATATACACCAATTGATGTACCAATAAATATACCATACCCAGCTAATTTGGATGTTGTTTTCGATGGACTACCTGCAACCCCACATTGTATGAATCTTGTAGATGCACCTAATAAGGCACTATATAATATACCACTAATTGTTGGCATTGTTAAATGATAACTAAGATATTTTTTTCTTTATAATTTTTCATTGGTTGAGAAATGTGCTACCAATGATCAACTTCTTTAAAGGACACCCTACAAGAACATTATTACCTTCAAAAGAGATAGCTAAAGCTTATCTGAAGTTGTTAACTGATGATTATGCTGAGTATGATGTAGATCCAAATAATCAACATCCTTTACAATATGGTACAGACCCAGGTAATTTAGAAATTAGAAATGATATTTGTAAATGGATGAATACAAAATTTGATTTTAAAAGTAATCCAGATTGTATAAATTTAACTGCTGGTGCTTCATATGGTGTTGCAAATATTTTAAGTTCAGTCACATCACCAGAAGTTACAAAACGTGCATTTATTGTAACTCCAACTTATTTTTTAATTAATAATGTATTTTCAGATTTACATTTAGAAACAACTGCAATTGATGAGATTCATAATGGTGAATATGAACTTGATTTGAAACATTTAGAACTGGAATTGAAGAAATATTCCAACCCAATTGATGATGAATCTACATTTTTTAAAGATTCAAGAGGTGAACGGAAATTGTATACATTTGTATTATATATGGTTCCAACATTTTCAAACCCAGGTGGTGTTTCATATTCAATTGAAACTAGAAAGAAATTGTTACAAATTGCAAGGAAATATGATATGTTAATCATTAGTGATGACGTTTATGAATTTTTAGATTATACAAATTCAAAACCATTACCAAGATTGAATCATTTAGATTATGGTACAACTTTTAAGTATGGTAATACAATTTCAAATGCTACATTTTCAAAAATTATTGCACCGGGTTTACGTGTTGGATGGCAGGAAACACCAACACCATATTTAACCCAACAATTGTCAGTGACAGGTGCTAATAAATCAGGTGGTACACCAAATCAATTAGCTTCATTTGTTGTACAATCAATGATAAATACAGGGGAATTAGATACAATTATAGAGAAATTTAATAAAGTTTATAAAGAACGTGCAAATGTTTTAATAGAATCAATTAGAGAGTATTTACCAGAGGATACTGAAATTTATGGTGGTCAAGGAGGTTATTTCTTTTGGATAAAGACTAATGATCAAATTGATAATGATAAAGTTCATGAATTACTTAAAGGGAAAGTTTTACTTGCAAAAGGTGATAATTTCGAAGTAACTGGTGATGATAGATCATGGGGTAAGAATTGTAATAGACTTTCAATTAGTTATTTAACTACAGATGAGATTAGAAAAGGTATACAACTTTGGGGTGATGCAATTAAATCGTTGCAGTAACTTTTTTTTTTTGCCGCAAATAGAATTAATGAGAGATTGGGCATATACTTTTAATACAATACAATTGTCAGGTTTGACTACCCTTTCATATTTATTTGATGTAGTTTTTTATTCAACTATACTTACTTTGTCATTAACTTTGGGTAGAAATTTACCACCAAACTTTCATGAATTTCTGTTATACGATATTTCAATTAGATATACTTTTTTAACACAAGTTACAATACCAGTTGCATTGTTGGTAGTTTTAGCAGCGGGGATACCTATTTTACAATTCATAATCTTTGCAATTATTATCCCAGCTAGTTTAACAAGAAGAATTTGGGATTTATTTGCAGCTTGTTTATGTTTATTAGGTGCACAAGCTACACAATTAATGACTGTTGTATTATTAAAGAATATTACTGGATTACCAAGGCCTGATATGATTGAAAGATGTGATCCATATACAGCGAATGTAATTCCTTTAACACAATTATCAACAGTTGCAGTTTGTACACAAACAAATTGGAATTTAGTTCAAGAAGGTTTTAGAACATTCCCATCTGGTCATGCATCAACTATATTCTGTGGTATGATCATTTCATCATTGAATCTTGCTGCAAGGTTACAAACATTTGATAATCGAAATAATTCATTTAAAGTATTTTTAACTATATCACCATTATTATTAGCATCATTTGTTGCATCTACAAGAGTCAGTGATAATCGACATTTCCTCGGAGATGTCATAGCTGGATCATTCATTGGGTTTATAATTGGTTGGATTTTTTATTATCAATATCATCCAAGTATTTTTAATTTACAAAATAATGGTAAAGCATTCCCACCAAGAAGATTTGGAATTAAAAGATTCTTAGATAATATTGGTGGGTTTTGGAAAATTGATGAAGAGAATCCAAGAACTATGGATAATGAAGATGTTGAACGTATATTTGGTGAACCTATTAATTCATTAGCTGAGAATATTGATGTAGTTAATAGATTATAAAATCTTTCTTGCTCTTGTTCTTGCACGTTTAATCTTATCTGTTGTTGTATCAACTTCTTCATTGAAATGATCTAATAAATTATTCTGTTCTTCAACTTCATTATTAATTAATTCACCAATTTGTTTTTGTCTTGATATTAAAACTCGTAATTGTTCAACTTCTTGATCTTGAGTTTGATGAATATTAATTTGTTGTTGTAATAATTCTCGATTACTCAAAGGTATGGTTTCATTAGTTTCTTTACCAATTATTCTACCACTTGGTGGATTGAAATGTCGTATTTCTGGTTTAATTAAATTATCTAATCGATCTTGTAATTGTTTTAATAATGTTTTCTTTTCTTTATCATCAGATAATAAATCAATCATTGCTGGTTGATAATATTTATTAATCTTCTCTTTTAATTCATAACCTTTTGATGTTTCATTTTGTATTTCAGTTTTAATCTTTTTAAATAAACTATACCATTGATCTTGTTGGAATTTAAAATTTGTTGGTAATTGTAAAAAATCTCGAACTTGTTTATGATTTTGTAAATCTTTATCATTTATGATATTTTGAAGAAATTTACCACATTCAATTTTCCTTTCTGTTACAACATTTGATTTATTTAACCAATTTATTCGTTTACCTGGTAATGCATATGGAAAATCTTTTGAATTTATACCTAAATCAAAACATAAATTATTAACCAATGTTTCAAAATCAGAATATCGCTTTTTAATAACATATGTACGTAAAGGTAATTTGATTTCAATGTTGTAGAAAATTGAACCAGAAATTTCACTTTCTGATGGAATGGTTATCGACATGGTTTTTTTTCTGAGTAATCAATTGACCTTGAAATTGTAACCTTACTACGTAAACTGTAACTACTCTTTCTTCAATTGGATATAATACTACTTTTTGATGTTTTGATACATTTTATAATAAATTTTGAAAATTAATTTTTATGATTGCTCCCTAAAATGTCTTACCATTCAACTGATCAAGACGAACAAACTAATGAACGAGTTGAGACAGTTGCTGAGGAACCAGTAGATGAGCCAGATAGATCTACATTGGAACTGCAACCATTGCTAGATCCAGATGATCCACTTGTATCACCATTGAATTTGAAAAGAATCAAATTATTGAAACTTGCGATTGAAATCTTGGTTTATGTAAACTTTACGTTTTTGATAATCTTATTAGCAAGTGAATTCTTTGCAATTCCAGGGTTCAATTATGGTGCTAAATCATTCTTGGGTTTAGATTTAATTCTCATTTGTTTATTAATCAATTTTATCAATAAGATTACATTCATCATCCCTGCGTATTATGAAAGAATCCTTGGTTATATAACTTCGGGTTTATTGTTAATTGATTTGATAGTGGTGCTTCTGGTAACTCCACTTCGTCAATCATATGGTTTTCTCGGGGCTTTTTTAATTTTATGGACAGGTTTAAATTGTTTATTAAATTGCTTAGTTGATTATTGGGTGCAAGAAGGTAAAAATTATCAAGAAATCAGATTAACAGGAAGAGTTGAGAAAAGGAAAACAATTGGTGAATTATTCATTATCCTTGTGAAGGTAAGTTTTCAATTATTTTTACTTTGGGTCATTTGGTGTATAAGTATAACACTTTGGTTACTTGCTTTTGATACTCATGAAAAACCTTGGGGGAAATTAATACCAGTGAATAATAATCAATTCAGAGTACATCTTGCTTGCTTTGGAGATGTACATAATTCAAATAGTACTGATCAACCTATTATTTTGGTTGAAGGTGGTCAATTAACTTCAAGTGAAGCATTTCAAGAATGGATTGAAGAATTACATCATTTAAATAAAATTGAAAGATATTGTGTTTGGGATAGACCAGGTTATGGATTCAGTGATTCAGGACCTCCACCACAATCAATTGGAATTGTAACTGAATATTTAATGGAAGCTTTACATAAAGAAAAAATCGATGGTCCATTTGCTGTTGTTGGATTTGATATTGGAGGATTATATGCACAAATGTTTGCCAATAGAAATAGAGCTAAGATCCAATCAGTGATGTTTGTAGATAGTTGGCTGCCTGATTTACTTAAAAAATGGCCTTTCAATGGTAAGAAAAATGAAAGTACAAAAGTATTCAGAGGATCACTTGAAGTAATGGATAATATCAGAGGGTTGAAATTATGGGCTAAAGGATTTATAAGTCCCTTAGGGATAAAACCAACACTTGATTGGTTCTTTCATCCAATGAGATTTTCAAGTAAAAGTAGAATCTTTGGACGTGATATGTACTACCAATCAAAATATATCAGAGCTAGATGCCAAGAACAATTAATATCAGGAATATTATCATATAATGAAATCAAAGAAGCAGACATTAATGGACTAACAGTTGGTGTAATATCATCCGATTTTATGATTAAAAAATCATTAAACTGGGGTAAATGGCAACGAGAATTGGGTAAATTAAGTGATAGAACTGCCGAATGGGTTGTAGCTGAAAACAGTGACCATTTCATTTGGAAAAGTGCAAAAGGTAGAAAAGAGTTGCAAAATTTACTATTAAGACTAATTGGTGAAATTGATTATATCGTATAAAAAAGAAATTAAATAAAATTAAATAAAAAAAAAAAAAATTAATTTTTTATCTTTGAGCAAAACAAACAAACAAACACTCACGATTAATAAAACCATATTTCTCTTCACACAAACCCTTTTTATACTATGGCTGATGAAACAAACAACCAACCCACAAGGCCCATATTACCATTTCTCAGATCATCGGATCCTCACTTGTCCAATAGTCCAACAATTGGAAATTTAAATGCATATTCTGACGATTTAGAACAACCAACATTTGTGGGAGAAAGTACTCCAGTTAATGAAGAAACAAATGAGAAAAAAATTAATGAATGGTCAGTACGATTGACACCTATAATCGATCATTCATCATCATCAAATGGATTGTTTTTCACACCAATAATTCGAAAAGTACAACCAAATACAAGATTAAATATTGGAAGATATACAGAGAAAAATAAAGCAGCAGCTCATGCAGCTCAAGGTTCTGCAGCAGCTATAGTTTTTAAAACTAAAGTTGTTAGTCGAACTCATGCATTGTTGGAATGTAATGATGATGGTCAATGGTTTTTAAAAGATTGCAAAAGTTCATCAGGAACTTTTCTAAATCATATAAGATTATCACCAGCATCACAAGAAAGCTCACTCATGCCAGTAATAGATGGTGATATTATACAATTAGGTATGGATTATAGAGGTGGTACAGAAGAAGTTTATAGATGTGTCAAAATGAGATGTGAATTCAATAAAAGCTGGCAACGGAAAGTTAGTCAATTTAATATTGAAATTCATCAAAAACTTAAAAATTTGGAATTAAATGATAATAATGGTGAATGTGCTATATGTCTAATGAAAATTGAACCTTTACAAGCTTGGTTTGTTAGTCCATGCTCACATTCATGGCATTATAAATGTATAAGGCCCATCATAGTTAAAAGCTACCCACAATTTTATTGTCCAAATTGCCGTACAATGTGTGATTTGGAAACTGATCTTGAATCTGATTGAATATATAATTTTATCGAACTTTGCTTTGTAAGTATTTTGCAACCAAATGCAATCGAATCATATTCATCTAACTTATAATGTTAATTTGAGTGTTCCATAGATAATACCATCTAGATAACAAAGATTGTTGAAAGATCTTTAAATCACACAATCTTAGAACCTGAATCCAGGAAAGAATAAAACACATGAATCTTACAGGACATATATTCAATTAAGACTTTTCTCTATAAATTTTAATACTGATATACCTACACCTTCATTAATCTTTATGTTTTCTCCCTCTATAAATAATTTGGTGAAAATATAAACAACAGTTGAACTAAATCTAAATTATTCAAAGCTTCTTCAACTTCACAATATTCTTTAAATGGGACAGTAACATCATTTTTCAAAGATTTGACCAAATCAAATAATTTTTGAACATATTCATAACCTGAAGAATCTTGACAAAGTTTGATAGA
Organism: Insectozyma xiaguanensis; assembly: GCA_030555925.1. NCBI lineage: Eukaryota > Fungi > Ascomycota > Pichiomycetes > Serinales > Debaryomycetaceae > Insectozyma > Insectozyma xiaguanensis. The sequence continues at coordinate 4,894 of JANIVQ010000084.1, read as the reverse complement.
CTCAATCAATATTGTTGTTATTGCTAGTAATTTTCTTGAAACCCCAGGGCCATTAAATTCAAATGAGGTTAATGGTAAATTATATGCTAGAAATGAAAATGCAATTTCAAATGGATATTTAATTGATAATGGTCCTTCAAATTCAATTAACAAATTATTATTTTTTGCAATGTTCCATGCTAAAGATTTCATCCAATATTTACTTAGTAGAATATTTGCCTTTTGAATATCAGGTGAGCTATCCCAAATTTGAATCAAATCTAATTGATGTTGCATTTGGACAATCAATTCAGGAGATTGAATCTTTTCAAAATCATTGAAAAAATTCTTACTTGGAGTTGCAAATATTTTAACTAATTCTCTAAACCCACTAATCAATGTTGAATATTCTTCATCATCTAAAGATGGTAATGGTATTGAAGGTTCTAATATAACAGGAATTGTAGTTTCAAAACACATAAATCTTTCACTAACAAGTAATAAATAATATAATTTCCGTAGTTTATGTTTCTCTTTCCTATCAAATAATTCGTATGTCTCAGCTTTATGTAACCCAATAATCTGTGCCATTGTAATAGCTTCACGTAGATAACATATACCATCTGCTTGAGTACCTTTTAATCCATGAGCAATATGTAAAAAAAATGAAATCAAAACACTTTCAGTATTTGGAGTCATGGTCTTAGTTCTTAATGATTCTGATAAAAAATCAATCTTTTGAATCTCTGGTGAAACTATTGGTTCACTAACAAATGCTGATTGACCAACAACAACAGATGAAATTGCACATATCAAAGAATATGAATCATTTTTAATCAATTCATCAACTGATATAACTGGCCATATCCCATAATACCAAGTCTCATATAATTTCAAACATGGTAAAGTATAATCTAATGAAATCTTATTCAATGATTGATAAATTGCACTTCTGGTTTTCTCGTGAATTTTTTTAGGTCCACATTTTCTTCGAACTCGATCACTGGTACATGGTAAATTGTGTTTGGTACAACTTGAACAAGGTTGCTGTAGATCGCATTTAACTTTTCTAACAGCACAGGAATCACAAGGTCTAGAATACTTGGATCTAGCCATGGAAAATTTTGTTACGATTTCGTCGTTCAATTAGGTAGCGTCGGAAAAAAATACGAGAATTTCGGATATGTGCAGGAGCTCGATTTCAAAATGTAATTACAACCTAAAATTGAAAACGTAGAGGCTAATTGAAAGCTAGGACAAACATAAATGAGTTATAATTTTATTATTGCTTTTTAAATTCCACACTACAGTTATATACAGCTTTGCATTATGTATACTATTTATCGAATAAGGTAAATGAGTTGAACATTGCATTATCTTCAAACAAGATACCATTATTATTTGCGAGATAACTGGATGAATATTTTTAAAGAATATTCAAAGTTTATTTCATTAGAAAAAATTTTATCAGTTTGTCGATAAGTTTGTGTCAACGAACTTATATCATAAGGCAATGTCTTTATCTGTAAGCAAAAGGACAAATTATTTCTATGTCATAGATTAAAGAGGTAAACAAAACAATTGGCAGCTTAAAAAATCAAATTATTGTCATCAATATTGATGAATAATTGAATTATAATGCTAATTTATGATTTTAATTTAGTCTATGCTTATTGATGATTTTTAAATACTATTAATTAATGGTCAGATTTGATCAACATAGTCACATTAGATTTCAGTAAAGATACATTTGTCTTTCACCAAACGAAAGCATACTTTGCTTCACTTTAATGAAAAACTAATTGTCAGTTCTTTGATTGCTTTTTTTCTAAAATCAATTTTAAGTAATGTTTCTGTGCCCTATCACTGATATCTCTCCTATTTTTCCCAGATTATATAAGTCATATAGGCAGTTATAAATTTAATCGTAAACCAACACCAAAAAGAGATGAGATATGTTGTGTTACATGAAAATAAAACTTTGTGCTCTTTATCTTTGTGCTATTTTTAGTAACAAGCTCATAATTAAAATTTTTTTTAAAAAAAACAATAATATGTGTGTCTGCTAAAGGTGTTTTATTGTTTAAACTCTTATTAAAAACTTGGATATAACCCTGAAATTCATGAAAATCATAGTTGAAAATTTCATGATAATTATTTAGCAAATGGTGAAAATAACCATATCATAACAATGTAAATTCATGATCAAAAATTATACCTTTTTGTTCTAAGTCCCCTAACTAAGTCAAAGCTGAATATTTCTTAAACCTTAAACAAACGATAAAGAGAAGACAGAAGACATTGGTGTTTTTGATATTCGAAAGAATGCAAATGAACAATTTTAAGTTGAATTTCATTTATTGTAAAATGGTAAATATTGCATTAATTATAATGATCCAAATAGGATAAATAACACTTTTGGATTTGTGTACTCATTTGATCCAATCTTTACAACGCACAAAGTTAAAATTTTATTGTATAGAAGTATAGGTTATAATATTAATGTATAACTCTACTGGAAATAAGAAAAAAAAAAGAATAGCTGTCTTTTACTTTTTACCTTTGTTTCCTGAAATCAACTAAAAGTTCAACTTCTCTTTTGACACAATCATCTTTATATCTATGGTTTCCAAAAACAACTCGACCTTTAATATATGTAGGATCAGCAATTTTGATGTTAATTGTGCAAACTAGTAGTTGAAATAAATTTTATTGTTTTAGTTTTAAATAAACTTTTTGAAAACAACCATGAATTAGTTGAGCATTGTGCAGTTGAGAAGAACAATAGCAAATAAGTGTTCATAATTCAAATGAATTAGTAATACTCAAAACCTGGATTACTGATGAACACAGTGGGCAGCAAAATTGATTATAAATAATCGCAAATGTTCCCTATTCTTAAACTCAAAATGTTACATAGTTGGGTTTTATTGATATCGACATTTTTAGTTGCTGCAAATGCGGGGATATTAAATAAAAAGAATGATTTAAAAGTTTCTGGATTCAAATTGAACCATGTGTCCGTTAATAATAACGAAAAAAGAGCTGACAAAGTCCCATCATCTGAAGTAACTCATAGAACATATTATTCCGTAGAAGTTAAAGCAGGATCAAACCAAGATCCAGTCCAAGTTGCTTTTGACACTGGATCATGGGATCTTTTTGTTTCTGATGCTGATGTTTATTGTGTGAATGATTGTCAAAAATATGGAGTGTTTCATGCAAACAAATCAACCACTCTTATAAAATCCGGGAATTACCAAACTAGTTGGTATGGTGCTGTGGCTGTTGCTAAACAAAGTGGTGAAATTGTATTCGATGAAATTTCAACTGGAGGTTTAGAGGTCAAGAATTTTACATTTATACTTGCTAATAATATTACAACTTTTGCTCAATCTGTTTTTGGTGTTGGTATTAACCCTAACCAAGAAAAAAGTATTACTTGGGCTGCTTATAACCAAGGTAAAATTGCCAAACCTGCTTATTCATTTTATTTAGGTGATAATTCAACTGGTAATGGTGAAGTTCACTTTGGTGGGTATGATGAAGCTAAACTTGATGGTGACTTTGCATGGTTTCCTGTCAAATATATAGTTCAAGCCAAAGCTAACTATATGATAATTAATGGTCATAATATTACCTTGGATTATACTCTTCAACTTGATACTGGTATGTTAGAAGGAAATTTACCGGAACCAGCATATTCCAAATATTTGGAGGCACTTTTTGAAGGACAATCGGACGATAACAAAAAGCATCAGACTCTCGATTGTGCATTATTGGAAGGTAAAACTTTTACATATTCAATGAATGGTAAAGAACTTGTTTTACCATTGAAATCTTTTGTAAAACCAGATATTCCCGGTAGAATATGTTACCCGAATATTTATAACGGCACTTATAATAGTATGGGATCTTATTTTTTTAGATATGTATACGTTGCAGTTGATTTTGAAAATCTGAGAATTGGTGTTGGTCAATACAAAAACACAACCGCAACAAATATTGTCTCCTTTTAATTATATATAATAATTGAATACACGTGTGAACTCGACTCATTTTGAATAACGTCTTTGTTTTTCTATTGTTTTTTTAACGTATTTACACAGTAGAATCCTAAAAATGTGACGCCTGTTTCATATTATGATGATATATTTCAAATTATGTTAATATTTGGTTCATATTAATTTTTTTTGTATCATACTTATTGGTGTTCGATTGTGAAAAGGACTTGTTTAAGTTAATCAATCCTAAAAGGACTCGCCCATCTTTTTTTATTCCGTCGTCGTATCCGAAGTTTGACATAAAACCATTCAAATCGTTGCTTTTGAAATTTTATGAAAAGATTGCTTTAAAACATTGAAAATAGCTTTAAAATATACCTCAAGTGTTCATAAACATTTCATGAATTTATTCTAGTAAAATAGCTGATGAGTCTGTCTTTATTTAACTAACAAGTTATTGGCAAAAAGCGCAATAAAAATTGAGATCCGAATACCAATATTTAATACAAAAAAAAGTAATTTAGCGACTTAAAAGAATACAATGAACAAAACTCAATATCAAGTTATGATGGGAATTTGATTGTTTTTAAGATCACAGAAAATGAAAGAATGGAATTCAAGAATCGTTTTGAAAGTTCATCAAAATCGAGTTATAAAGAAGATGCTACATTTTTCAAACAAGGATTATTGAAACAAAAGAATACAGATGACTACAATTGTTTTTTTTCTTGAATTAAAGCGTAATCTGTATATCTTATTATACGAATATTGTTCATTTATTGGGGATGGTTTTGTACTACATTTTGAAATTTAAAATCTCGTACTCTGTTTTTTAATTGTTTCGCGTTAAAATTTAAATTACCGCGACCGTTCAAATGCGCTTTGTATTTATCTAAATTGAGTAATACGAA
>JANIVQ010000083.1:0-26724 GCA_030555925.1 Insectozyma xiaguanensis | reverse complement strand
CATCTTTTTACCCAGCACTGAAGAAATAAATGGCTCAACTACCAAAAGCCTTAGGTAGTCTATATATATTTAATTTTATAGTTTTAGAAACAAATATATATTGAATTTCGGAAAAAAAAAAATAACTAATTAAATATACAAAGATACTTAATCCATGTTCCCAGGAATTAACCTTTAATAAATAATAACAGCTTCACGACTGTTCTTTCTCCACAGGATCCTCAGTGACAAGTATTGCAGATACGAATATGACCAAGCGTTTCAAATAAGCTTTTACTATTAAGTAAACCATAATAAATAAAGTTTCGTAATGACTATTACTAATCTAAACTTGCAATCATTTTCTGATTAATGATATGATAATGCATATACGATGATATTGCATATACGATGATATTGCATATACGTTGATTAATTGTAATTGCAAACTTGCAGAATGCCTGGGATGTATCTCCAGCGCTGCCATATGACAATCACGTGAATGAATTCAGCGTGATGAACAACTAATAGTCCTAACATTTTGGTGTTAAAATTTTAATTTTGAATTTCGCTTTTGCAAATTTCTCTTTAAAAACGGGTTACAAGGTAGATGAAAATGGTATTGTTAGAAAGCGACAATAAATTTGGATGTTCTTTGAGGTTGAGAATTGGAATTAGCTTATAAACTGGTGAGATAATCAAGTTTTAAAATTTTCATGAAATTTGAAGAGTGCTTCAAATTGGACGAAATTGGTTGGAATATGTATCTCTGGGTCAATAAACTCGATTCTACGATATTTGAAAGCAATGGCAACTTGTGGGTAAAAGTTATGAGGTATGGAAACTCTATGCATATGACACAAAAATGATGAGATAGAGATCGACTCGTCCAATCTCTGAACTGGCAATTTGACTCATTTTATGAAACAAGCAGTCGAGAAGCTATAAATAGTCTATGAATACTTGATAGTTGTTGAAGTTGGCCTGGCATTCAGAAAAAAATGTTGAATGATGAAAATTTTTTCACTACTTTCATGCAGTATTAAAGATGAATTTTAACATTGTAGCACAAACTTTAATTATTACAAAAGATTTTTGTTTCAAAATTTATGATAAATTGTAACTGGAATAAAAATACGGTTCAAAGTATGATTGACCGGATTAGATTGAACAATAAATAAAGTCATATCAAATTTGCTCTCATTTTAGAGTCTAACGATTAACTAGTATATACAATTAGCATAAAACCTACCATTGAAATGATGAATTGTTGCTTTGGCTGTAATTTGTTTCTGTGGCATTGTTTAGAATAATGAGAGTATATAAAGCAAGATTGAATTGTTAATAGTCTAATGATAAAGTTCAAAAAGAATAGTTATGATAAAGTTTGATTGTGATAAAGCTTAAGTGTGATTCTAGTAAGCACATACGAGGGTAAATGTATAAATAGAAGCTAATTTTGTTTAATAACTAACGAAATATTGTCTACAGTAATATATTACTAATGATATCGTTTAACAAATTTAAACGACATACAATTGCAGCAGCACCCCAATCTTCACCATGGTCCTACCTTCAATCAACCCTGCACTTGCTTCAAGCTGTTTTTCAGTGAGTCAAAACACCAAAGTTGACGGGCTGGCCCAATTCGAAGTTCACTTCATTGTTGAGTCACATATACATTTGAAATGCATGATTTAATCAATACAACAATTGGAGAATAAAATCTATCCAGATTATTTTCTAACAATTTAGAGTCGTAGGGTAAAATAAGATTGATATTTTCTTCTTTGACACCCAATTTTTTTATACCATTGACTAATGAATCAATGATTTTCTATCTTGCGTGGAGGATTCAATGAAGAACCTACACAGATTGAATAATATCAATCAAAAATAACACTCATATTGTTGATCAATTGCCCAAAGTCATTTTAGAAGGTAATATAAATTTGGAATGAAATAATTTTTAATCATCAACCCTTTTATGTATGTTCATTTATGATGATTTGTTAAGACTCAATATACGATGGGCCAAACAATCTATGTCTTTCACCCCTATCTGAAAAAAGAACTAAAGCCAGTGTAAGATAACAGATTACGTAAGACTGTTATAAACATAATAAGATAACCACTGGACCCGAAACAGATCAATCGGTTTTCATATTGTTGATTATTTCTTTCAAATTTTGTGCTGGTATTCAGAGCGCTTTTTGGTGGCCGTGCATTTTTGGTGGCCGTGCATTTTTTGTAGCTGTGCAGTGTTTGGCGCTGTGCAGTAATTGAAATTTTGTGTAATTTAAATGGCAAAGGTGCAATTTGGAAAAAAAAAAATAGAACGAATCTTCTAATATAAAAATGTAGTATCTATAAAAACTGGATGCTATACCAGCTTTTTTTAAACAATTGTGCTTTTAGTGTGACTTCATGAGAATGCCGATTTGAATGAAGTGGAAATGGAAAATAGATGGACCGATTTCACATAGTAGAGTTGTCCAATTTTGCCTAATCTTGATATTGCAGAAAATGTATTCTAAAGTCTATCGTCTGAGCCTAGACAATTCAGTCTTGAACCGATTTCACTACTGATAGAGTTGTATAAATGTGTTGAAGACGTCATCAATGACAATGCAATTTTTAGTTATTCAAAATGTAGTTGAGACAAACTATTTTCCAACAATAAAAATAACTTTATGTTTTTATTTTATAAATTGTTATTAGTTTTTTTTTGTATAGAATTATAATTCTTTTGTCAAAATTTATGGAAAACTCGATTGTTGTTAAACATTAAAAAGCTTTAAAAATAACATCAAAGTTGACATTAATAGATTCTAGTTCATAGCGTCGTAATCACCCATCACGATTAAAAAAAAAACTCCTTACAATCATATGGGCAAGGAATAAATGTTTTAGCAAAAAAATACTCCCAGACAGGGAATTGAACCCTGGTCTACCATGCGACAAACGGTAATTCTAGCCACTAAACTATCTGGGACTTGATGTGTCGTGTTAACTAAAACTAAAACTACATGCAGTATAATCATATCACATGACCATTTAAATTTTCACTAAAATTCTGCCTATAAACCTATAGATAAATCTGGTAATGTCTGGAATTCAAATATTATCTAATTTAAATGATATAGATGACAATTGAAATCAAAAAATGAGATTTTTTGAAAAAATTCAATGGCTGTTTTTCAACATTTATCACGATAGATGAATATTCAGCTAGCAACAAATGTAGATATCTATGTAAAACTATATTGTTTTGAAAGGAGTACCTTGTCTTGAAATTTTTATTGTCTAAAATGTTTAATAAGTACAAGTTTCAGGAAATTGACGCAATTTTAAGAAAAACGCTTATACACACAACAAATTAATAATATAGTGAGCTATTTATACTGGTGATAAATATCAATCTTTTTGAATTGGTATCATTTAGTACAGAATCTTTTATTACAGAAATCATATAGATCTGAAAATGGATGGAGATTTGAGCACATCTTATACATTGTATCTAAGTTCATCCTTGCATTCAAACTAAAATAGAATTAATTAATAACTACGTAATTATTCATATTGATTAGAGGGTATATGTCCCATCGAATGCAAATAGAATTGCACCTAATATTGAATAATATTACTTTTAATTTACTAATCTAAACAGGTGACTTTCAAATTGAATACGTTAAGAATCTAGTGAATTTTGATAATTTAACCTCTTACATCTTTGACGAAATAATCAAAATTATGTCTACTAATATTAGAGTAAATCACCGTTCTATATTATCAGAGGTATATAATCTAGGTATAAATTAAAAATCACAGTTGATTGAGTATTTCAACTTGTTGTTTGAGTCCCAAACACCCCAGTGTTTTTCAACATCGTTAATACCGGATGTATCTGGTTTCCAAGCTTCGTCGATAGCTTCAAAGACAGCAACGTTGATACCCCAAGCTCTCATAGCACAGATACCTTTTTGCCAGAAATCTTTTGCGTTGTCGACTGAAGGGTAAGCACTTTCAAAGTTTGAACCATCTGATGGCCAACCTGTTTCACCGACCCAGAAGTCAATATCTGTTGAGCCCTTGACGGTTTGAATAGTTTGCAAAGCTTGCATGATGTCATCAAAGAATGAGTATGAAGCGTTTTGTTGTGTTTGACCTTGCCAGTAAGAGAAGGCATTTGCCAATACAATGTCGGCGGTTTGGATAGCAGGTTTAGCACCACCGTCGACTAAGACATTCCAAGAATCAACGGTTCCAACTGGAATGTTTGAGTATGAGTTACCATCTTTATCTTTGATATCTTTGACCAAATCTTTGACATCGTTGATTTTATCAGCCAATTGTTGAGCAGTTAAATCATCTCTGTATAAAGCTTCTGAACCAACCAAGAAATATTTGATAGTTGAAGTTGAGATTTTTGGTAAATAACTTTGTAAAGCTTGTTTTTCAGCTTCGAAATGAGAATCATCAGTTGGCCAGATACCCAACATAATTTTGAATCCTTCAGCTTCAGCGGCAGGACCTAAATTTTGTAAAGTATTACAATCGGAAACAGCATAAGTTTTAATAGTTGTGGTTGTACTTTTCAACAATTCCAAATCAGATTCAAATTCTTCAACTGTTTTACAGTTACCAGAGTTATCTTTGACACCCAAGTTGAAAGCTATATCACCGATAGCGTATGCTGAAGCTATTAATGTTGCAATTGTAGTTAATTTCATTGTAGTGATGGAAAGAAAAAATCAACAAGTTGAAAAATCTGAGTTTGTTATACTATTGGTGTACACACTACTTACTATTTTTAGATCAAATCTAGATCAATGCAATTAGTACTGCATCTTCGATTTTGCACCCTTTTGGAATAGTTAATTTACCATCAAACAATTCTGGTAGATTCAATCCAGTAAACATTTCAGAAGTGTCTGCTTTAAAACTTTGGTTGAGATCTTTGAAATTCCCAAACATTATTAATACATTTCCCTCCTTTTCAGATTCATTCAATTCTAAATCATTAGTATCATAATAGTCATCACAATTAACATATAAAGTTTTTGAATAACCATCTTTGACTGGTGATTCTGTGAAAATTTTACCAAATTTATCTACCAATCTAACATTATAACCAAATGAAGATTTGTGACCTGCTACACCATAAGCTTCAACTGGTGAAACTATAGTCTTTTTTTTTAAATCAACAGTGACTCTTGAATAAATGGGTACTTCTCTTTTTATATCCAATTTCAATGGTTCTGCTTCTCCTATATTTACATATTTACTAACTGTTAATTTATGATCAGCTTTCACAATTTTATTCTTTTTTTTAATCTTTGGTGTCTTTTTCGGTATAACAATCCCTTCTTTATAACGTTTATTAATTGGTAATGTTGTAATTTTCGGTAATTTATAAGCATATTTAAACTTTGATACATCAGTGAGTGTTGTTTTAATTAGATATGGTGGGGTAATGAAAAATTGTAATAAATTTGTTAATAATAAAGATTCATCTCTAAGTTTTCTTTCTTCAAATACTATTTTGTTACCAACTTTTTCCTCTGGAATATCTAAAACTATAACCTCCGCTACATTATAAATAGTACAAGCTCTCACAATTTGATATACAATTGACGTTTGTTGTTGTAAGTTGTAAGCATTTTTAGATGATATTACACTTGATGGTATACATATAGAAATCGATGACATTAATTTTTTTTCACTCGAAAAAAATTGTATATTATTCTAAGTTAGCGATTCTAGCTTTAGCTTTTTCAATATTAATTTTAGTTTGTTCTTCTTGTTTATCTTCAAGAGCAGTCAATGTTTCTTTCAAAACTTTGATTGTTTCAGGAACATCATCTTCTTTAACTGGGAATGGAATTGTTAAATCACTTAAAGCAACAACAATTTCAGGTGCAACAGTAAAATTTTTTGATTGTTTCTTTTTAGGAGCAGCCTTCTTCTTACCTTTTCCTGCAAAAAAGTCTTCTTGTTCCTTTTTAACAACAACGAAATCTTGTGGGAATTCAACTGTTCTTGATTTAACAACCGAGCTACCATTTGTTTCTTTTTTAGGTTTTGTTTTAACATATGTTGGATCGAAATAAGTCAACAAGTTATGAATTGAATTAATCTCCTCAGTAAAAGCAGGAATTGATGCATCAGCCAATTCATCTTCAGCTTGTTTCTTTTTCTTTTCTTCTTGTTCAGCTAAAACTTTTTGTTTATTTTCCTCTTCTTCTTGTTTTCTCTTTTCATCCAATTGTTTCTTAAAATTTGCAAATTTTTCATCAAATTCTTTTTTTAAACTTTTGATTTGATTATATTTATCGTCTTTTTGTTTTTTAACAGCATTTCTTTTATCATATAATTCATTTCTTTTTGAAATTGTAGATTTATTTGATGTATTAATTTCATCCAATCTTTTTTGAATTGATTCAAATTGAGTATTTAATTCTTTATTTTGAGTTGAAGATAATTTTTTCTTCAATTCTGAAATTTTCAATTTATCTTGATCAATCAATTGTTGAATTTTTTCAATACCACCAAAATCTTTTCTTAATTTACGTAATGAAGACATTTCTTTAACAAATTTTCTTTCATCTGCTAATTTTAAATTACCATTATCAATTAAATTGTCTAAATAATTAATTCTTTGATCAATTTCACCAACGGTTTTAAAATTATTTTTAGAAGTTTGTTGTTGAATTTCAGCAATTTTCTTCTTCATTGAGTTATCAACAGACTTAATTTGATCATTGATAGTATTTCTTTCAGATTTCAAACCGGATTGTTTTGAAATCAAAGATTTCAATTCATTAGTTAATTGATTTTTTTCATCCAAAACTTTTTGATCAATTTGTAATTTAGAAATTTGTAAATTCAATTCATTATTAGTGACATCCAACTTTTTAATTTCACCTCTGATCTCTTCAATTTCTTCTTTCAATGCCTTGTCATCAGGACGTTTAATAAACTTTCTAGTTGACATTTTTGGTGAAGTGAAAAATTTTGATTCTGTTGAGTGAAAAAACACGACTTCATAACAATGTCTTACTCTAACTTGGTGGCTAGTTTAAAAGCAGATGACATCTTGAATAAATGGGATGTAACTCCTTTGAAGCAGATTCTGGGAATTCCAAGGTCAGCTGATTCAGATTATGATGAATTATTCAATGGTTATGATGAAGAACAAATTAGATTAATGGAAGAATTATGTATTGTTTTGGATTATAATGATACCCCAATTGGTGCTGGTACTAAGAAATTGTGTCATATCATGGAGAATATCAATCAAGGCTTATTACATCGTGCATTTTCAGTTTTCTTATTCAAAGATGGTAAGTTGTTATTACAACAAAGGGCTGATGAAAAAATTACATTTCCTGAAATGTGGACCAATACTTGTTGTTCACATCCATTATGTGTTCCAAGTGAATTAGGTATCACTTCTGAATCCAGAGATGTAAATCAATTATCCAATGCAGTTGAAGGAGTCAAAGTTGCAGCTCAAAGAAAATTGGAACATGAATTGGGAATACCTTTTGAAGATGCTCCAATAGATAAATTTACATATCTAACCAGGATTCATTACAAGTCAGCAAGCAATTCGAATTGGGGTGAACACGAAATTGATTACATTTTAATTTTAAATGCAAAGGATGTACGTATCAATGCAAATTATAATGAAGTTAAAGATTACAAGTATGTTACAGCTGATGAATTGAAAGAAATGTTTAAAGATGAATCATTAGTTTTCACTCCATGGTTTAAATTAATATGTCAAACGTTTTTATTCAAATGGTGGAACAATTTAGACAATCTAGAACAATTCGAAGATGATAAACTTCATCGTTTACTTTAATAATAAGCTCTATCACTAGATGTTTCATTAAATGGTTTGATTGTAGAAACAGGAATCTTGCAACCAGTGGGCCATTTGGAATCATTGAAAACTTCACTGTATTTAATAACTTTATCAAAATGAATGTTGTTATTTTCTTTTTCAAATTTTAATTTCAATTTAATCAATAAATCAAATAGATAATACACATCATTAAAATCAGATTCTTTAAAAACAGATTTATCAATATTTAAAGTTGAAATTGAATTTATTTTTGATAAAACATGTTTAGATTTAAATTTTCTAAAGATTGAGCTATCAATATTTTTATATTGTAATGATAGTAAGCTATAATGGACCAATCCAATTGAATGTCCAATTTTATTCTCTTTATAATATTGTATAGATAAAAACAATCCAGCATAAGCATTGATATACTTATTAATCACAGATAAATAGCTTACCCAACCAGTGGTATTTAGTATTCCTGGTTCTATCAAATTTTTTATAGTTTTCAATTCTTGTAAAACATATATAGCCACCTTAGCTAAGGTTAAACTATTTGCTGCTAATTCTGAATCAAATTGACAACGATTGATCCAAGAAAATTTGGATAAAATTGACATTTGAATTGATATCTCTCCAATTTTTGATACTAAAAGAAATATCTTTGAATCAAATTGAAACTCCTTAGGAATCTGTTGATAATAAAGCATAAATGATATTGATTTTTTAAATTGATTAATATTCTGTTTCCAACTTTCATCGTACTGTGAAATGTCAGAAACTTCGGTGGATATTATTGAATTTGTCAATTCTGAACCAATTCTAATGTAAACCAACGATAAAGACAATAAAACCACGTGTAACTCATCCAACAAAGACCATTTATTCTTTTTCTTATCAATATTCCATGGCACGGTATTGCTAACATTCATTTCTGACATGGTTTTATAATCATATTTAATAATACAATTCAAATATTCCTCAAGGTCTATAGCATATTTAACTATCTCATTATTATTTGTTAATCCTAAAGCAGCTCTTTTTTCAATTAATTCAACATTTAATTCTAAATCAATTTGTTTAGGTAGCGGTGGTGTATTTGGTAAGACAATCATTGATCAAAAAAAAATATGGATAAATATGGAATTGTAATTGACTCTGGTTCGTCAGGCTCAAGAATACAAATTTATAAATGGAATAATGATCAAATATCCAAATCATTACCAAAATTAATACAAGAAAAGGATTGGAATAAGAAAATTAGCCCTGGGATATCAACTTATGGTTCAAAAGTAAAGAAAATTTGGTCAAATCATTATTCTGAATTATTAAAATTTGCTGAAGATATTATTCCATCAAATAAACATCATGAAACTCCTGTTTTCGTTCTCAGTACAGCAGGAATGAGGTTATTACCGGAAAAGGTTTCGAAAAATATTTTACAAGAGACATGTCAAAGCATACAGAAAAATACAAATTTCTATTTACCAAATTGTAATGATTTTGTTCAGATAATAGATGGTTCGACTGAAGGTATTTATGGCTGGATAGGTCTTAATTATTTGATGGGTAAGCTCAATGATTCAATTGGTTTTATGGACATGGGAGGGGCATCGACTCAAATTGCTTTTGAACCAAAAGATACTGAACATAGTGAAGATTTATCAAGAGTTGTATTGAGAAACGTTGATGGATCAACGCAAACTTGGGATGTTTTCGTTGCTACTTGGTTAGGGTTTGGCGCCAACCAAGCAAGAGCAAGATTTATCAGTCAATTAATTAATTTATCCTTAGTTAATAAGTCCAACCAAATTAATGATCCATGTTTACCTAAAGGAGCTACGTTAGAGTATGAGTTAGATGGTGAGAAATATCAAATACAAGGGGTTGGGAATTACGAAATGTGTACAAAAACAATATATCCCTTATTGATGAAAGCTATTCCTTGTAAAGAAGAGCCGTGTTTATTCAATGGTATTCATGGACCAAAATTGAATTTTCAAAAAGATAAATTTGTGGGGATATCCGAATATTGGTACACTGCAAATGATATTTTTCAAAGTGGAGGTGAATATAACTTTAAAGAATTCAATGAAAAAGTTCAACAATTTTGTGAAACCAGTTGGGATGAAATTTTGGAAAATTCAAAAAATGGTGGTTATTCAACTCTTGATTCAGAATTTCTAAAAGATGGTTGTTTCAAGGCAAGTTGGGTGATGAACATTTTACATGAAGGTTTTGAACTACCTAGATTAGGGTTTGAGATTGAGGATATCAAGGTTGAAGTGCCGTTTAAATCTGCAAATTCAGTCGAAGGCGAGGAATTAACATGGACATTGGGTAAAATGTTATTATTTGCATCATCCCAAATAGAATCTGAAGAGTCTGAAAATGTTGGTATATATCCTAGCCAAATTTCCGGTAACAACTTCATTCCAGGCGGTGTCTTGGAAAAAGATGTTGAACTGAGTTCCAATTTATACCTTTTCTTCTTGATACTTATATTAATAATCATTTTCAAACGTAAGAAGATTTCAAAAGTAAAGAAATATGTCAAAGATATAATATATCAAGATTTAGATAAACAGAGTAGAGATTTGGAAGAAGGATTTGTTAAAAGATCAGACGATTACTCAGTATTGAGAACTAGACTGGCAATAAATCTAAATTCCAAAATCAATTTTATGAATAGACCGTTTGTTACACCAGAATCATTGCAAAAAAATAATTTAGCAAGATCAAAAAGTTTTATAGATTAATGCATACCATTTTCACCATGTTGATTTGTTATTTCATTTTAATCAATTTTGTTTTAACAGCTGTAGTTCCATTCAGAGATTCAATCGAGATAGTTTTGACACCTGAAGATTTAAAAAAAAGCGCAGATTATATATTATGGAAAGTACCAACCGTAAAGAAAAATTTCAAAACAACTGTAAAACAAAAATTATTAAATAGATTATTGAATAAAGATTTACAAGACTTTCAAGTGAACCCATATTTAAAATCGCTGGAATTAGATAATGAAACTAAGACTATTCAACTTGAAATTGAAGAACCAAATGGATTTGTTAATTCAGTTTTAAAAAATCCTTCAGACTCTGAGAAAAAAAATTCAAAATTAATCGTTGATAAAGAAGATACTGTAGAAATTACAGGTTATCTGAATCCAACAAGAATCAAGAATCAAAAATTAAATACTTAATACTTTAATAAATGTCTGAAATTAATAAGTTGGTCAATTCATTGCCAAATAGATGGGAAGTAGAATTGGAGTTTGTCCAATCACTAAGTAATATCCAATACGTTTCATATCTAGCGCAGAACAAGTATTTACAAAATGAAAACTTTATAAATTACTTGGATTATCTTCAATATTGGAACAAGCCTGAGTATTCAAAATATTTGGTTTATCCCAACTGTTTACATGTGTTAAACTTGCTACAACAAGAAACTTTTCGAAATGACATTGTAAATCCTGAATTTGTAAGTAAGCTAACAAACGATATGGTAACTAGATGGCAAGAAACTGATCAAAATAGTACTTAAATTTATATTTTATTTTTTTTTTTATCTCATCTCTTTATACAATGAGAGTTAAAAAACCAACTTCAAAACGAGTTACCACTCGTATGAGAGAAGGTATTAAGAAAAAAGCTGCTGCCAAAAGAAGAAAAGATAAGAAATTGTCGAAAAAGGATGTTACCTGGAAATCAAGGGTTAGAAAAGATCCTGGTATACCTGCTAGTTTTCCATATAAAGATGAGATAATTTCAGAATTGGAACAGAATAGAAGAGCAGAGAAGGAGCAGAAAGTGACTAAACAAGAAGAAGACATATCAGACATAATATCAGATGACACCGATGACGAATCAAATGATATGGCTGCATTATTAGAATCTGCACAACAAGCTGCTGAAACTTTTGATGAAGATGATGAAGAAGAAGATGTTGAATACGAAATTGAAGATGATAAATCTAGAAAATCATACGATAAAATATTTAAAACTGTTGTTGATGCTTCTGATGTTGTCTTGTATGTATTAGATGCCAGGGATCCAGAATCAACTAGATCAAGAAAAGTCGAAGAAGCAGTTCTTCAAAACCCTCAAAAGAGATTAATTCTAGTTTTAAATAAAATAGATTTGATACCTACAAATGTTTTACAACAATGGCTTGATTTTTTAAGATCATCTTTCCCAACAATTCCAATCAAAGCAGCATCTTCAACAGCATCATTTAATAAAAATTTAACCAACTCCATGACATCAGAGACATTATTAAAAGCATTGAAAAGTTATGCAAGCAAATCGAATTTGAAACGTGCCATAGTTGCTGGAGTTATTGGTTATCCAAACGTGGGAAAATCTTCCATTATCAATGCATTGACAGGTAGACATGGTAATAACTCAAAAGCTTGTCCTGTAGGTAATCAAGCTGGTATAACAACTTCTATGAGAGAAGTAAAAATTGATAATAAATTAAAAATTTTAGATTCACCAGGAATTGTTTTCCCAGATGAAGTAACCAGTAATGCAAAATTGACTTTATTATCAGCCATACCCCCAAAACAAATTGAAGACCCAATACCGGCTGTTCAAATGTTGTTGAAACAATTTTCAAAAGATAATGAAATGGCTGATGGATTGAAAGCTTATTATCAATTACCAGCTTTACCTTCATCTGATTTCGAAGAATTTAGTAAACATTTTTTGATACATATAGCAAGAACTAAAGGTAGATTGGGTAAAGGAGGTATACCTAACATTGAATCTGCTGCAATGTCGGTCATCAGCGATTGGAAAGATGGAAGAATTTTAGGTTGGACTTTACCAAAGTCTTCTAAAAAGAAAGAGCTTCCAAAGGTTGAACTTCCAAAGGTTGAACAAACTACAATTGTATCTACTTGGGCTAAAGAATTTGATTTAGGTTTATAATATATATTACTCTTTATACTTTTCTAATGTTGAAAGCTTGTTTATAATCCGCATGTGTTGTACCATCAAATCGTCATGATTACGTAGCAATTCATTTAAAGGTTTCTGCAATCTTTGAATACTGGTTGTTAAAACTTGATATGAGTTCATGATGAGTAAAAAAAAAAAACGCGTTCCATGGATCATGTCAAAATCATTATTCCAACCCATCATTCGATGGATTTCGAGATGTTGAGAACGTATATATATCCTACAAATTTCGAAGTTCGTGATTACCAGTATAATATTGTTAGAAAAGCATTTTATGATAATTTATTGGTTGCTTTACCAACTGGATTGGGTAAGACATTTATAGCCTCCACAGTAATGTTGAATTTCCTAAGATGGTTTCCTTCATCAAAAGTAATATTTATGGCACCTACAAGACCATTGGTTGCACAACAAATTAAAGCTTGTTGTTCTATAACGGGGATTCCAAAATCTAAAGTAGCAATTTTACTTGATAAAAGTAGGAGAAATCGTCAAGAGTATTGGGATTCATGTCAAGTTTTTTTCACCACTCCACAAGTAGTTGAAAATGATTTAAGTGCAGGCACTTTGGATCCTAAATCAGTTGTATTATTAGTAATTGATGAGGCACACCGAGCAAGAGGTAATTATTCATACAACAATGTTGTAAAGTATTTGAATCGATTCAATTTTTCTTTTAGAATATTGGCCCTAACAGCAACTCCTGCAGCTGATGTAGAAGGTGTTCAAGAAATCATTGATAATTTGCTGATTTCAAAAATTGAAGTACGAACAGAGAATAGTATTGATATAGTGAAATATATGAAGAGGAAAAAAATTGTGAAAAGAACAATTATAAATTCAGATCCAATTGAAGAATGTATTAATTTGTTAGCTGAAGCTATAAAACCAATTTTGAAAAGTGCAAATGAAAAAGGTGTACTTGATATTACTGATGCAACTAAAATCAATCAATTTCAATGTCTTGAACGATCGAAAAAGATTCGAGCTGATAGATCGATTCCAGAAGGTTTAAAATGGTCTCATCATTTTATGCTACAATTACTAGGTACAGTTGGTTTGTGTTTTAAAAAATTAAACAATTATGGTTTACAATCATTTTACACTTATTTTTATGAAAAATATATCGAGTTTAAGACTAAATTTGAGAAGAAAAAGCTGAAAAATAAATTAAATGCTGATTTTTATTTTAGTGATCCAGTTAAACAATTATTGGATAGAGTTCCAACATTGTTAAATGAAAATTTATATACTCATCCTAAAATTGAATGCATCAAAGAAGAATTGGATATTTTTTTCAATGAAAATATATTTGATTCTAAAGTTATTATATTTACTGAATTTCGTGATACGGCATTGGAAATTGTTCAGTTTCTTGAAAAAGATGGAAAGAATAGACCACACATTTTTATTGGACAAGCTAAAGAAAAAGAAAAACTTAAAACTGATAATAGAACTTCCAAACGTACAAGTTCTGAGGATGCACAGCAAAATGGTATGAGTCAAAAATTACAAAAAGAAGTGATTAAGAATTTTAAATCTGGAGAATTTAATATCTTGGTAGCAACATCTATCGGTGAAGAAGGTTTGGATATAGGTGAAGTTGATTTAATCATTTGCTTTGATTCGACGGCATCTCCAATCAAAAATATTCAACGTATGGGTAGAACTGGACGTAAAAGAGATGGTAAAGTAATCTTTTTATTTTCAAGTAATGAAGAGTCAAAATATGATAAAGCTATGGATGGATATGAATATATTCAAAAACATATTATGAAAGGTGATTTAATAACTTTAAAACATCAAAATAGAATTATACCTGACGTGTTTGAACCTAAAGCTGTTGAAAAATTTATTGAAATTCCAGAGGAGAATTTAGAAATAAAAGTAGAGGAAGATGAAGATGAAATTATAAGAATTGCAACCCAATCTATGATGAAAATAAATTCATCAAAACTGAAAAAGAGATTCAACATGCCGGATCATGTTGAAACTGGATTTAAGAAAGCATCAAGCATGGTTGAAAAAGTATCAAATGAAGAACCATTAAGTAAAAGAAAAAAATCTGTTTTAGACAGGCTTATTGATTCGGATTCTGACGATGAACCGTTGGAACATATGGATGAACCTATAAATGAACCCTGCTTTAAGTTTTCTGAGAATCTGGGGTTGTTAGATTACGAGCAATTGATGGAACTACATAAAAATTATTACATACATTTCAAAAATCAAGTTCAATTTTATACCCCATTACATACTACGATTCACCATAGCATCTATCATAGCTCAGTCACAGAAAATCTACTACAAGTATTTACAACAAAACATGAGTTTACCATGCAAAATGAAACTCAAGAATTTGATTATTCATTTGTTGTGAATCGTTAGTCGTGCCCAGTCAAATATACAAGTATAAATAAAGAACCAACGACCCAAAAAATTTCTTCCTCTTTATCTTTATGCAGGGGCATTACGTGTATCAGTGAGGATTCGTCCGAGATCATGTTTTTGCTGGTTGAAAACTATAAACCTGACAGCTTCTTGATGTTCTTGACCTTGAGTCTGTATGTCAAGAGAATTTTTGGAAACCTTTATTTAGTTTGAATACATTTTTTAAATGTAAGCAAGTTAATATATAATATTACGTTAATTTATCTTGTAGAGAAGCCTTGTGCCTCGCTCGATTTAATTTTTATTAAATCTTGAGCTGGATGTTTAAACAATAGGCAAGATTAATTTGAAGACTTCTTTTGAGTGCGATGTCATTAAAATGTTGGTGCCATTGTAATTATAATTCTTCACAATCAAAAATTTTTTTCAGTATCAAATGTTTAAAAAATTTTCTAGAGAAGAAATCCATTCAAGATCTAATATAAAATCCTCAGTTCAAAGAGGGTTGAAATCTAATTTCGTTTCACTTTATCCTGATATTGAACCAGCAATTGATGTTCTTATACCAAAGAAATCACAAGTAATTTTAGTTAAATGTGAAGATAAAATTCAATTGTACTCAGTAAACAATGAAGAAGACCTTCGTGAAATAGTCATGTTTCAACATTTCAACGATTTAGTACCTACTTTATCAACAGTTCATAAATTTCCAGAGTCTTTCCCTCGTGTACAAGTAGATCGTGGTGCGATAAAATTTGTATTAGGTGGTGCAAATATAATGTGTCCAGGCTTGACTTCAAAAGGAGCAAAATTACCTGAAGAAAATATAGAACAAGATAAAATAGTCACAATTTATGCTGAAGGTAAAGAAAATGCATTAGCTGTGGGTAAATTATTGATGAGTACTGATGAAATAAAGAGTAAAAATAAAGGACATGGCATAGAATTGTTACATTATTTGGGAGATGGATTATGGAATTATAATGAATAGTCGATGTATATAGTTTGATTGTTATAAAATGAATAATCATTTATAGTTGACAAATAATCATCTAATACATGTTTTTCAGCAAATACAGTATTTTCATTTGCAAAATACAGAATAGTGAATTCAGTAATTGAAATTCCATTCATATATTTAGAAATTGTACCTTTAAGTTTGAGTAATGTGGTAGACTTCAAAAATTTTATCGATATCTCTTCTGGAATATTGAACTTTAAAGTGATCCAATTTTTGACTGTTTCTATTTGTACCTTCTTTGATAAAACGTATAAATTAGCATTATCAATTTCAGCTTGTGATAAAATAGATCCATTAAGCTTGGATAGAGATTCAAATCTTGCTATTATTTGCATAGTCATCTCTTCAATTGAAAGGTGATCAAATATTGGATTATTATTTATTTTAAGTTCTTTCAAATTGAAATTACTTAACAAGTCAATTTCACTCCAAGATTTTATATTGTTTTGTCGTAGATCTAATGTTTCTATACTATTTGAAGAATCATTGGATGAAATTGATATATTGTTGCAACATAGATTCATATTGGCTATCTTTAATGGAATATAAGTTAAATTGTTATTAAATAAATTGATTTCCGTAATTTTCTCTGACAATTTCAATATTGATATATCATCATTGTTATAATTATTACTTGATAAATTTAGATATTGTATATTTGGAAATTTACCAAGAATGTCATTCAAATAATTTGTTGATATCATTGTTGATGCTAACTCAAGAATTTTCAAATTGAAATTCATAGCTGGACTTGTGACATTACTAAATCTATTTCCATTTATATTCAAACTTTTTAAACTGGGTGAATAATTTAAAATCTTCCAAATTTCATTCAAATCTTCAAATAAATTTGAGCTCAACTCTAAATTTTCTAAACTCAGCAATAAAATTTCTTCTTCATTGTAAGCTTTATTTATTAATTTAAAATCTAAAGTCAATGATTTTATTTTAGATATATTTGACTGAAAAATATTCAATTCTTTCAATCCATATTCTTCAACAATTTTGTTACCAAATTTTACATTGCCTTTTGTATAATTTACATTGACATATTCTTCAAGTATCACTTGATCAAAAGATTTTCTTTCTCTCCTCAACTTACTGTTTGTCGATTTTATAAAAGAACCAGAATTTTTAATCAATGGTTTAAAATATTGAATTCCATTTAGTTCCCCATTGTTCTTCCCTTTCAATGGATTGTCCCATTCAATCCCTAAAGCAATCACATTATTACCCCACATCGGTAGTGATCCTACAAATTTAACCGTGCCTATCTGATCATCTGTTGTAGCAATTCTGTTGTTTACAACATAAGTCATACTTCATGTGTGATCTCATTTTTTTCAATATCGAGATTTGTTGGAGACAAAAAAAAAAAAATTTAGCAAGAATTTTGGATAAATGATTGAAAATGTCCTCAATAGTACAGAACAATATAGATCAAAATCAATCAAGTTCGGAAAAAATCTTTGAAACTAATAAGCATGATAATGATTGTCTAGGGTCTTTTATAACTCAACCTATAAATAAATTTTCACTTGAATCATTTCCTCAGACCAAACATAATAAGACAGATGAACAAAGCTTTAGTGAATTACCTTTACTATCCAAGTCAAAGACCAAGTCGATGCTGAGTGCTCCTGGCTCAAGTTTTTCCAATTCTTCATTCAAATCTTTGCATTTATCACCCGTGAAAGAGACATCACAAGTTTTACTAGAATATGATCCTATAACTCGAAGAAAAGTTTTAAATTCATACGAAATATTAAGAGAAATTGGTAGAGGAGAACATGGAAAAGTTAAACTAGCTAAAGATTTAATAAGAAAAGATTTGGTTGCTATCAAAATTGTTAATCGAAAGTCTAAAAAAGAGAGACCTACTTTAAAATCAAGGAGAAATTCAAAAGCTCCTATAATAAATGAATATGAACTTAAAATCAAAAGAGAAATTGCTATAATGAAGAAATGCAGACATAAACATATTGCAGCTTTAAGAGAAGTTTTGGATGATGTTAACTCTTTTAAAATATACCTTATACTTGAATATATGGAGAAGGGAGAAATCAAATGGAAAAAACTACAAAATGATTACAATTTAGAAAGTAAAGATGTTAACGAAGGAGATATTCCATGTTGTGGTCTTAGCGAACCACGTCAACCTCATCATCGATTATCAAATGATACAGATTTGTTATCAAATGAATTTTCACCAAATTTAACTTTCAAGCAATCAAGAAAAATTTTTCGGGATGTTTTATTGGGATTGGAATATTTACATCATCAAGGAATAGTGCATCGTGATATAAAGCCAGCTAATTTGTTGGTGTCTTCTGAAAATATTGTTAAAATCAGTGATTTTGGAGTATCATTTGCTTCTTCATTAAATGAGAATGAAGAAGGACATTTAGTTAATGAATTGGATTTACATAAAACCGCAGGTACACCAGCATTTTTTGCTCCCGAGTTATGTCGTTTGGGTGATGATTGTAATGCTTCTCAAGATTCAATTGATGAAAAAAAATCAACCAAGATTGATTATAAAATTGACATTTGGGCTCTTGGTGTTACATTGTATTGTTTGTTATTTGGTAAAGTGCCATTCAACGCAGACTCTGAATTTGAATTGTTTCAAGTAATTGTCAATCAACAATTAGAATTTCCAATTAATGAAACCTCATTTAATTCACCTAGTATGGTTAAAACTGAAGAATTTAATTTGGCTAAAGATCTTGTTAACAAATTGTTGGATAAAAATCCAAAGAAAAGATATGATATTAAAGAGATTAAAGAGCATCCATTCACTTTGATGGGTTTAGATGATGATGTTGAAGAACTCAATGATTTTTTCAATTTAAATGGCAATTATTTCGAAGAAAATGATTTGAATTTTGATCTAGAAGATCATGATATTGTTCTGAAAGATGAAATTGAAAATGCTGTTATTGGTGTTGGTACCAGAATTAAAAGAAGTTTAGTTAAAGCAATACGTGCAGAAGGATTGAAAGATTCTGAAATAAGAAGTAAATTTGAAGCTTTAAAATTGCTGCAGTCTAAAAGTGAATCAAGTGAAGGTTCATCAAATTCATCTTCGACAGCTAATTTTAATTCAAAATATGATCATTCAAATAAAAATCATTCAATGATATTGTCTGAAGGGCTAGTTTTTGCTTCTACAACCCCGTCACCTGCATCACCCAAGAAACCTTCATGGTACGAATCGACTTCTTATATTCCTTCAGCTTTATCACATCAAGTACCAAATTTATCATCATCAAATTCATCAGTCGTTCAATATTCTTTTGCTGGTACAAGAGAAGGTAAAAATTTATTACAAGACATGATGGATTCAGGTAGTAACTGTTCAAGTAGAAGAGGTAGTGCAGCAGGTTTAACACTATCAGAAGTACCTCAAATTGAAACAAAAAGAAATGTTGGAGGGGATTTGTATTTGAAAAATCAATCAGCAGTTGAAACCTTCAAAGGTATTCAACAACAAGACAACAAAAGAAGGCGCTCAAGTTTATTTTCCATTCATTCTCATAAAGGTAACGATTCTTCCCCAGTGCCGCACCAATTGTCAAAAGAAATATCAACTATTGAATCTGAACCAACAGGTAAATCTATCAATGATTTAGAGAAATACAAAACTATTAAAAATTCTCAAACATCGCCAAAGCCCCCTTTGAAAGTGGGTCCCATTAATAGTATTCAAATTACTAATGTGTTTAAAGAAGAAGATAAAGAATCTTCTTATATGTCATTGCCACTTACCGAAAGCTTTGCTTCTTTAGATAGTTTAAATGATAATTACCTTGATTTAAAATATCAAGAATTCACAAAAACCAGATCAGAAATGACAAGCCCAAAAGTTAGACGAATGTCAAGTTTTTCAGATTCCGACTTGATAAATAAATTAAAATTATCAGAAAAATTTGGAAATTTTAATCTTGGAAATTCAATGAAACCAAATGGCAAAGAGAAAATAAATAGATACGAAAATGTGGCTCCAACTTCGGCTTTGCCATTAGCTACAACACTGAGTGGATCTTCTTATTCTTCGTATAGCTCGGAATCAGAAAAAGATGAAGAAGATTCAGAAGAAGAAAATTTAACACTTGCATTCCATTCAAAAATGTCTCCAATTTCAAGACCAAATTTTTTAAAGATATCTGGTAGAGCTAAATCTCATGATTCAAATTTGCCTACATTACCCAAAGGAAATAATACACCAATTATATTTCACAATGATTCACCAGAATTTGAGGATGTACCTATTGAATTAATGAATAATACACTTGCTGGTAAATCAAATATTGGATCAAATGACAAGAAAAACTTATCTTACAATTCAACAAAAAAGTCAAATGATTCTTTGATAAAAAGTGTACTAAAATTTCAGACTCCAAAACTGTTGGTAAGGGAAAACGTTTTTAATAATCAATTTAACAATCATTACAAAAAGTCACCAGTTTATTCTCCATTTACCAGATCAAAACATTTAGATAATGACAAGGAAACTAATAATAAAATATCTGATGAAAAATTTAGAGAGAATCGACCAGTTTATTTTCGTTCAAATTCTGTTACTGTGGGTTTATTACAACACAATTCAAAAGATGACACAAATGAGCTTGAAAACTGAATAATTAAGATCAAATATATATTTTATTGTTAATTTTGCTGTTGATATTGTAGTAGCATTACTTGATTATAAGTATGGTTGATGTTATACATTCAAATAAAATAGCCTAAATTTACTTATCAACCCAAAATCTTTATCTATTTTTTTTTTTTTATCTATTATTGTTTTTTTTTTTTTTTTTTTTTTTTTTAGCCTGCTGCACTTCATTATTTTTCCTCTGACTATTACTCCATTTATTATTATTAATTACTTTTATCTTAGAAATACATTTAACGAATGAATCACAATGTCAAATGAAAAGATTGATGATAAAAACATTCTGACCTCCACAGACTCAACTTTTATTTCCAAGTCAATACCCAAACAGTCTGAATCTATTGGTGTTTATACGTTGGGTCCAGAAATTGGTAAAGGATCTTTTGCCACAGTTTATAAATGCACAAATAGTTTAAATAACAAATCTGTAGCCATCAAGTCGGTCTATAGATCTAAATTAAAATCCAAGAAGTTGATTGAGAATTTAGAAATTGAAATACTGATATTAAAATCTATGGAACATCCTCATATTGTTGGGTTATTAGATTACAAGCAAACAAGCTCCCATTTTCATTTAGTAATGGATTACTGTTCCATGGGTGATTTGTCGTATTTTATCAGAAGAAGAAATCAACTAGTTAAGACACATCCCGTTATTTCAAGTCTTTTGGAGCGATATCCATCACCTGAAGGGTCCCATGGTTTAAATCAAACGTTAGTTATTCATTTTTTACGACAGTTATCCTCAGCTTTACTGTTTTTGAGAGACAAGAGTTTGGTTCATAGAGATATTAAGCCACAAAATTTGTTGTTATGTCCACCAGTTCATTCAAGACAAGAATTCATTGAAAGTGGATTTGTAGGTATGTGGGAATTACCAATTTTAAAAATTGCAGACTTTGGTTTTGCAAGATTTCTACCTTCAACATCGATGGCCGAGACTTTGTGTGGCTCACCACTTTATATGGCTCCTGAAATATTGAGATATGAAAAGTATAACGCAAAAGCTGATTTATGGTCTGTTGGTACAGTTTTGTACGAAATGACTGTTGGTAAACCTCCATTTAAGGCTGGAAATCATATTGAATTATTAAAAAATATTGAAAAGGCAAATGATAAAATTAAATTTCCTTCGGCAGCTCAAGTTCCAGAATCTTTAAAACAATTGATAAAATCTTTGCTTAAATACAATCCAACAGAGCGTATTTCTTTCAATGAATTTTTCAACGATCCTTTAATCACATGTGATTTAGAAGACTCTAATAAACCTTTGGAAACATCAGAAATGGATGAAAATCTATTTATAAGTGAGTACATTAGTCCAATCAAGGATTCCGAAAAATCTGAGTTTATGAAACCATTTATTGAAGATGAGCTTGTCAAGAATGATGGAAAATCATTATCAAACGTTGTTGCGTCTCATAATTCTGATAAAGAAATTAAAGAGCTAATAAATAAAAATAGTCCTGAACCTGAAACATTGTTAAATTCAGCTACTAAATTAAATTTTAGAAAAGATGATATTATTTTAGAAAAAGAGTATGTTGTTGTTGAAAAGAGAGCAGTAGAAGTTAATGCACTTGCTGACGAATTAGCAAATATGGGAAATGGTGCAGTATTCAATGAGCAACGCAAAATTTCAATAAGTGATAATACTCAACATATTCCCACAAAATTTAGAAGGTCATCCCTGATTAACCAAAGAAGGCCTAGTTTTGCTGAAAGAAGGCTTTCAATATCAATATCTCCTACAAATGCATTGAGTAAAGCAATTGGATTGGCTTCAAATAGATTATTTGGGGCTAATATAGGTAATCATTTATCAGAAGTTTCTAATATTGCAGAACATGATTTAACTGCTGGAAATAGTACGGATATTTCAACTGTACTTGGTAGCCCAAATTTTGCAAATTTTTCTTTATTACAGAAATTAAATCATTATAAAGAATCTGGCACTCAAAATTCAGCATCAGAACTTGTTTTATTCAAACTTGAATTGATTGCAACTAAATCTCATGCAATTAATTTGTTTGCAGATGTTAAATTTAATCAATTAATTCCCAGTCCACCTTCAATTGATGGACTTGATGATAATATCTTACATCAGAATGAAATGCTACCTCCTAACATAATCAAAACCATTAGTGAAGAAGGCGTTGTTTTATATGTGAAAACATTATCTTTATTAGCAAAAGGTATGACGGTTGCAAGTGAATGGTGGTATAATCAATTTGATGAGCAAGAAGAAGAAATTAAAGCTCAAATTCAAATTTCGATTCAAATTAATCAAATGGTTCAATGGATACGTGAAAGATTTAATGAATGTTTAGAAAAAGCTGAATTTGTAAAATTGTGGTTACAAGAAGCAAATTTAGCAATTTCCAGAAATGAAAAATCAGAAGATAAATCTAATGACAATAAAATTATTGCAGAAAAATTGATTTTTGATAGGGCATTGGAAATGTCAAGAAATGCTGCTGTCAATGAATTGGTTAAAGAAGATTTAAAAGGATGCGAATTGGCTTATAGCACTGCAATATGGATGTTAGAGGCTCTTTTAGATGAAGATTATTCTGATCCAGAATATCCTAAATTAGATAGTGATGACAAACAAATGGTTGAAAAATTCATTGTGAGCATTGGAAATAGATTATCAGTGCTAAAAATCAAATTAGAATCAGTATGAAATTTTTTAGTTAATGATGATAATATGTTTTTTCATTTCGAATTTATTCTAAAATCTCTTTACAACTCGTAAATAAATTTATTTAAATAACATCAATTTCTAGTAATTGTTCATAAATCATCTATTTTATTCATGAAGTTTACAATTATGAATATATGTGTAAAGAAAAAGCCCATGAAATAGTACAACAATAGAGACAAAGGTGTAAATACATACAATTTTGGCTAACTTTATTGTAAACAACTATTACTGATCAAATTATTAACAAACTCAATAAACAATATTTGAAAAAAAAAAAAATAGAAAACTATACATAAATTTTTAATGGTTTTGGAATGGAAAACTGAACAACTTTAACAACGATAATGAAAATAAAAAAAGATCGTACAGTTCTTGTACAAGAAATCTTTTTCAAAAGAGAACTAAGCTAGTTAAAGTCATGATTTGAAAATACTTCAACTTACGGTTATAAAAATTGAGGATGATGTCAAATTACAACAAAAACCAGTCAAAAAACTTGAGAAACTTAAAATATTTCAAAAGATGGATTCAAGTTTTTCCCGAACAAGATTAAAAAATTATAAGTCTATAGCAAGAAAGATAGTTCTAAAAAGTAAACTCACCGCATTAATTTAGGTCATTTCACCTTGTTTTGAAAAAAGAAAAAACGCTGTAAATTATGTTTGGAATAATTGATGAGCTTCTGTTTTCTGAACTTTTAATTACACACTGTTTTATTGTCCTATTTCAAACCAAGTTTGGTAAGGATAACAACAACGATAACTAATTAAAAGTTTTAACTGTATACCTGCGATTAGATACTTTTCACAAACAAAAAATCTGTTAAAATACAAAAGTTGATTTTTAACACTAAATTCAATCGAATTCAAACAAGTGTTCAATACAAATATTACTTAAAATCAATAGCTTAACACAATAGGCTTTTAATTATCAAGAGTTCTAAGAATTTTACATGCTTTTACTCTGTTTGCCAGCACAAAAGTTGAGTGAATAAACGCAGTATCTCCGATATATAAAAGTTAATTATCTCCGAAAATATACGAGATCTCGTATTCAACGTATTACACAAAATCTAATTTTTGTACTAGCCACATGTAAAAATTTCAGTTTTTCAAACATCAATAATATAAAATTTAAAAAATTTAGAGCAAAATTTTTGTTTTTCTCGCTACCAAATGAAAATTACAATTTATATTGCAGAAAACTTGTAAATAGTTCTCTATGTATTAACAAAAAAAAATTGATTCTCGATTTTTTTTTTCTTTTTTTTTTTATAAAATTTGGTTGCGCTGGTAAAAAAATAAAAAATTCTTTTTTTAAATTTGTTTTACTACATTACTGTATGTATGTTTTGGTCTGTCTTGTAGAATTGTAAAATTGGTAGTTACTTTTTTACATTAAATTTAAATTTGAATACAATATCTAGCTGTAAAATTTAATGGTCTTTGTAGTAACCTGTTCAATCTAATGGTACGTCAGTTTGATAATTTTCTGAGTCACTTAGCATCTTGTGTTGACCTGTAAGCGTTTGGCCACTTGCTTCTGGCATAACTTGAAGCTTTTGTGTTAAGTCGTGTAAAAACCAATCGTAAATTTTGGAGATACGAGCTTCGGATATTGCGTATCGGGTATAAAAATCGGAGATGACATAGTATGTGTTCAAATCAAGCATGCATCAAAGAAATCTCAGCTTTTTATATTTACTGGTGAATTCCTTATATCAAGCTGCAATTCGGAATAATATTTGTAGTTGACATTTGTCTTAGATTAGAGTGGGAACTTTACAAAGTTAATTTATAAACATTTCATACTATATTTAGTTTGACTATGTGATGGTAGTTTATTATATGGTCGAAACCAACGATTAAAGGTTTGTTAAGCTAGAAGTGTTCCTATAATTTTGCAGTCAATATAATTGGTTTAAAAGCTAACCTCTTTAAAACTTTTATATATTTTTGAATCTTGAACTGAATCTGAGAAAGCTTCTTTCTTTTCTTGTAAGACTTTCTTACCTTGTTCAATTTTACCAGTCAATTTATCATTGAATTTGGATGCATCTTACTGTCACATTTAGCGATAAATAATAAACTCAGCATCAAATTCATAACAACTGGGTATAACATTCATATCCATCAATTAGTTATGGTTGTTCTTACATTTTAAACTTTTATCAAAAAGTATGTTAAATACAACAATACTATATTTATGACACCTTTGAATCATTTCAACAGTGGTATCATTTCAGCTGAAAAATTGGATTTTTAATTATCTTGCTTACTTTACTAACCCATACTCAATTCGATTGCATCTTCAGCTTGTTCTGTGACACAGCTATAATATGGGAATTTAATTTGTGACGAATCCAAATTGAACTCAACTAAATATGTATTGTATATTGATAAGATTTGATTTTTAAATGATTTTTTTTTTTGTTTGAAGTTTATTTTCACATTGTTATGAAAAGTCAGAATATGTAATTTGAAGTTATACCACTGGTAATCAATAATCTCGAACACAAGACGACCAGAATGATACCCATTATTTCATACTTGGAGATTGGTTTCTTATAATGTGGAGTATTCAAATTCCGGTACTGTTGATCATGTTAAACCTTGCCTGAAAAGAATTCAGCATTCATTCAAATTTGTGAATATCAAACCATGCTTTATAATTCAATGTTCATTTTAACAATTTATATTTAGGTTATTATTTTATGATGTTCTGTACTGAAGCATTGTAATACATTTTTCGGAGGCTATGGAAACAACAATCGAAAGAGCTTATGCTAGATTTGTTGATATACCCATGGACAAAACAAATGACTGACTAAACGTTTTTCTTATAACATCAAGAACGTAACAACTTGTTTTTGAACAATGATTTCCTACAAACAATTAACAAAACCAATAATGGTATTGCCCAGCGATAAATATTAAATATAGTCGAAAACTATTGTTAAATTTGCCCAATTCGCCCAAGAAATAACTTGATGGTTATATTTTTTGATGAAGTTGCAAACTAGTGAGTTGTTCAATATTATATAATTCAATTAGTACATTTCATTTGAACTTACGTGCAAATGAGAATCAAAGATTACATTTGTTCAAGACCATACTTATTTATAAT
>JANIVQ010000082.1:0-27894 GCA_030555925.1 Insectozyma xiaguanensis | reverse complement strand
CTTTGAAACTAAATTTGGATATATAAATTTTATTTTATTTTTCTAAAAAGAAATAATTTGTTAGATCTGAAACAAAAAAATAATTACAAAACTAAAAAGTTTAATTTTTAATTATATACATTATCCACATTCTTCTTAATTTACAAAAACCACGCCAAATATTGTATGGTAATATTTGAGATCAAGAGTCGATTACACACAATAGTAAACTGTCAGGGTTAATTATAAAAGGTTGTTATCAAACTTTAATGCTTTAAAATCAAATAAAAGAAGAAAGAAAAAAAAAATTCGTTTAATCTGAGACACAATTTAAAAAGTATGTATAATTATAAAATAATACTGGTCCGACACTTTTTTAAAAAGGTGGGGGACATAAAATTAATTGCTGACCTGACACTTTGCCAAGAAAGAGGCTGAACAACATCGAATTGTTTGATTCTACTTTTCATTGTTTAACACCAATTAGTCAAATGTTGAATTCTAAACAAATCAAAAAGTTGAATCATTAAGATTGTGTTTAAATTCAAGTATACGAATCAAAGTTATTGATTAAACATTGAATATTTTAGTATAAATTAAAAATTAAACTTTTCAAAATAATCTATTTCTAACAACTTGAGACGATGTTTCAGATAGATATTTTTTTAAAATACATGTTGTGATTAATAATTTTTTTCGATAATCCATAATAACACAGTTTGCAGATACGAAAAAGCGGGAACAAAAACAAATGGACCTAGTTATTTTTCGATCCGAAATCTCACACGACAACTATCACCACATTTACCAAGAGTGTATCCAAATACTATGGTAAGAGTAAGATTTGTAACAATTTGATTGATCTATATATTTATTTTTCGTATATACTGTATAACCTTTTTTGATTCAGAATTCATACGTTGTAAAAACACATCTGAATTTACTATCTTATAATTTTTAGGTTTTATTAAATATTTTTAATATTCCGGGTCCAAAAAATCTAAATACTTTTCCAATTTGGTTGAGGAATTTTCTGCTTGTAAATAATACCATTGAAAGTTTAAAGCTTTTGTTTTAATTCAGAAGTTGATAGTTTTATTACCTTTGATTCTTGTCAAATCTTGATCAATTGAAGGTCGATCTCCATTAGAAAGCGATTCTAAGGGTTCATCATTATTGAAGACAGTAAATCTAACTTGAGGAATTTTAAATAATTGATTAAATAATTAAGTATGTAGTTTCGGTATTTCATGATCTGGCTATAAAGTTTTGACGATAAATCATTTTCAGAAAAATACAACAGATATTGAATTCAAACATCCAGGAAAAATAAAATATTTAAAGAAATTACGTAAATTATGTAACAGAATGCAAACCTTTTTGCAAATCAAAAATATAATGGAATTGAAAAGGATACTAATTCGCCACCCATGCTTTCAGCAATCACAAAATTAAATGCAAATAATTTAGATGCTCTAATTTAACTTCTTATTTATTGATTAATTAATGTATAATATAGTAGCCAACTTAATGCACGACTTTACTACTCATATCCAGGCAACCCTCAGTTTGCTTACTTTAGGATAAGCAGAAGCCAAAGGAATCTGTATAGTAGATAACTAAAACAAGGCTGCTTTGATTGCTTTTAGAGAAAACACTTTGTTCGATACCATGATTGATGATGTAAACAAAAATAGAATGATTTTTAAAAATTTATTAAATGAATTGTTACTAGTAAATTCTAAAGGAACTCCATTTTGGTCAAGACTTAAGGTTTTAGAAATTGATGAAAATTCTTTCATGAAGATCATGCAATCATGATTGAAAAATTTTGTCGCAAATTTAATTTGAAGTTTAAATATTCATGTTCAACAGGAAAAATTAATGATAAATTAGTTACAATCACAAGTCTTGAAATTGAAGATATTTTATTTGAAATAGGTTGTGATATCAACCAAACAATTGCTACCTAAACAGCTGTTTCTGTTGCAATTTTAGATAATGAAAACGGATCAATTAGATTACATAATTTACGTAAAGATTGAATTTATATGTTGAAATTGAAACATCATCATCAGTGGCAATATTATTTATTTACAGTAGCTTAGCTTCTATTTATATTTTCTATTATGAAGTTGAGGTTGAAGAATTGCTTAAGAGGGAGAAGTTGTCCAAGAAGCAAATGATGTTACTAATATTATTGAGCAAGAATTTACAAATCAAGCTTACGTTGTTCAAATAGTTGAAAGAAACTTGTTGAATAACAACTAACATTATTGTAGATATAAACTCTGTATGCAACTCATTTAACAATAACAATCCCAAGTAGTTCTAAAGCTTATTCTACAACAGCAGATTTCGTAAAGAAGTTAAATATTGATTAATTCCAAAATGCTGTACCACATTTGATAAATTTTTTTTATTCAAAATCAAAATTATTGTTAAAGTATTGCTCTCATTCAAACTCAGATTCAAATTCAAAATTTTAATAAAGTTGGTTCAGATAAAAATTCAGATTCTAGCTCATTTTTGTTTAAAGTGTTTATCAGTACCAATTCAATACAATGGCAGCTGTTTCATCTAAACATACAAGAACTTGGCATAACGTTGACATTGATTTAAGGTGAATATCAAATTTTGAATAAACTTACAATTGAAAAATCTGTGCTAATTTGTATGTATTTGTTTAAATTTACAATTGAAACATACTTTCCATACAGTAATTTAAATGAGTATTAATTCCAATTTTATAATTGAGATTCAATTTGTTTTTCATGTTGAATTATGTAATAACGCAATATCCGCGCATTTAAGAGTCGTGTGCGTTGCCTACGTCTAAAAAAATGTAGTTTAAAAAAATCGATGCCATTGATCATTTCAAAATGTCAAATGATACACTTAAAATAGAAGAATTAGATCATGTTTCAGAATGGGATAAACTAAGGTATATACCAAAAGCTGGTGAACCTGCTTTACCGCCACAACTAGCAGAATTAGCTAACAAATCAACTGATCAAGTCATTGATGAATTAAATAGACTACCTTTTTTCATGACTAAACTAGATGAAAGTGATGGACAAGGTGGTGAAAATTCTGAATTGGAGGCGTTGAAACAATTAGCATATGAAGGTGAGCCAGATGAAATTGCGACAAATTTCAAAAATCAAGGTAATGATTGTTATAAAGCAAAACAATATCATAATGCAATTATTTATTATAATAAAGGGTTAGAAATAGAATGTGATGTTCCAGATATTAATAAATCTTTATTATTAAACCGAGCTGCATGTGATTTAGAATTAAAAAATTATAGAAAATGTATTGATGATTGTAAAAAAGTTTTAATCATTGAACCGAAAAATATAAAAGCTATATTTAGATCGGCAAAGGCATTTTTCGCAATTGAAAAATATGATGAAGCTATTGAAATATTGAAATATGGTATTAACATCGATCAATCAAATAAAGATTTAAAAAATTTACTTGATCAAATAGGTTTGAAATTAACAAAAATTCAACAATTGAAAGAGAAAAAGGAAAAAGAACAAAGAGAAGAAGAATTGAAGAAATCATTATTAAATGATTCAATTAAACTAAGACATTTTTCAATTTTAAAAACTAAAAATCCACCAGAAGCATTATTAAATTCAAAAATTCGATTAGAAGATCCAATGGATTATCAATCACAATTGATATTTCCAGCAATGATTTTGTATCCAACAATAGATGAATTTGATTACATTGAAGAAATTAGTGAATTAATCACACCTTTAGAAATTTTAGAAATGATATTGAATAGACCAAAAGAATGGTTTGAAAAACATCCTGGATTTTCAATTAAAAATTTAGATTGTTTTATGGAAACTGAATCTGGTGGATTGGTTAAAGTTGGTAAGAAAATTGAAATTAATAATGCATTGATGAATGATAAATCTTCAAAAGCTCCATTATTCGATAATGCATTAAGATTATATATCGTTCCTAAACAAGATGTATCATCTTGGATTTCAAAATGGTCAAAACAAGAAGCATTAAATACTCGTATATAAATTAACTATATCCCATTCTTTTATCATAACCATATTTTTCAACCGTTGAACTTGTAATATTAGTTGGTGATTTCTCTTCTCTATTAGTACCAAATATTTTTTGAAACAGAATCTTTGGAGGTTTTGTAAATATTTTATTTGGATCAACATTTGAATATCTTAATACTTCTTTTTGTAACTCATTATCTCTAGCCCATGGTTGAATAATAGATTTTGATGGTGAAACATCATGATCTGATAACACTTCTGGTAAATGATTTGGAGTAAACGTGGTAGTTTTCAAATTTGAAAATGATAATTTCCTTCTTGGAGTCTCAGCTGGTTTCATCACCTCTTTTTTAGTTTCCACTTTTTTAAAAATTCCACGAGCTGCATCTGGTAAAGCAACTGCATTACCTGTTTTGACTCTCTTTACTCTTGGTTTATCGGATAATTTATTCGTTTCTTTTTGTATCTTTACAGGATTATCATTGACAGTTTGTAAATTTGTTTGATTCAATTCCAATGGTTCTGTTTTTTTTGGTTCAGATTTTCTTTTCAACACATTGTTATAGTTTATTAATAATTTTTGTTTTGGCTTCAACGCAGCTTCTTCACTTCTTAACTCCATCATACCTTTCTTTACACTTTTGCGTAATTGTGGAATTGCAGTTACATTTTTAGGTTGAATATATTTGATTGGAGAATATGCAGATTTGATATTAGAATTTGATGATACCAGTTGATTTGTTTCATTACTATTTCCCGGTATTAATGATGTTGTAAGAAACCTATTTCGTTCTGTTTTTCTAGGTTGTGATTTGGGATGTATTGTACTAGTTGAAGTAGATAGCTTTTTTGATGATTCTGGTGATTTATTCCAGGGAGATCTTATTTCTATTGACAGTTTCTCTTTCAACTTCTTGGGAGATCTTGATACTAAATTTTTAGGAGATCTAATTGGTGATAATGATCTATACTTTTCTAATTTTTGCCAAACCAGAGAATCGTCAAGTTTTGTTGGTGAACTAGGTAATGCTTTATCTATTGGTGGTAGTGGTTTAACTGTAATTTCTGATGGTAATAAAAATTCATCCTTGGTTAAAGCAGGTATATTTGTTGCTGGAATTTCAATTTCAGTAGGTTGGAATTTTTGAGGTAGTTTAACAGGAGAAAGTTTAAATTGATCATTAACTTTAAACGTATTCTTATCTTCCACTTGTTCTTTTGGTTCACTTTCATATTTTGAACTTTTATGATCTAGAAAACTTGAATCGGATCCTAATTTATTCAATCTTGATTGAGATTTAATAGTATTCTTTCTTGGTTTTGACGTTGATTTCACAATAATAGGCTCCCTCGTTGGTAATGATATGAACATAGAATTCCTTGCCTTTGGGGTTTTATCTTTAATTGAAATATTTTGTTGTGGTTGTTGATCATCATTCTTTTTCTCATCAAGGTTTGAACTTGACCCATTTGAATTATTCCTAGTTATTGTACTTCCCGACTTTCCAGCTATACTTTTTCTTATTGCCTTACTGATAGCTTGAAACAGATCATCATCATGAAATGATAGTCGTTCTTTTGTAAAACTTTCTCTCTTCGGTAGTATTTTAATTTCATCATCAAATAAATTTCTTGTATTTGATTCTCCATCTCTGAATGCTAATGACTTAGGTGACGGTAGTATAAATGAAACAGATGACAAATCTTGTTTATCATTATCAGATGATGGAATTTCTTGTGATTTATCTTGTTTATGTTCAAACTTGATTGGTGATATTTGAGGTTTAGTGATTTCAATTGGTATTGTATTTAGATCCACATTATCATCGTTCAATCTATTCATGATAAAATTTAAAGAATCATATTGATCATTGATTTCATTAGTATGGTTTTCAATCAAATTGGAAACAAGAGATAACTGATGATTCAATTCATTAGATACCCATTTTGAAGAACCAGCAATAACATCATTTTTCTTTCGTTTAGAAGCATTTACTGCCCATAGACTAGACATGTTGTAGTTGTGATAATAATTCTATATGTCTAGCAAGGTTTTGTGCATTCTTCACACTATAAAGTGATTGAAAAAATATTTGAACGCGTATCAAATCTGAATAATTACAACTTATTGATCTGGATGTGAAATAGTTCACGGCTTGATAGATATAGTTAGCCAGTAGCTTTGCACATACAAGAAGAGAGAAATTTATTATTTTGAATAAATCGTGAAATAATGATTGAAATGAATATTTGAATTTTATGTTTTACAAATTCAGACAAACATAGTAGTTCCTTCAGCAGAAACTAAATAACAAGCAGGGCATAGTAACTGGTGTTTATAATGTCACTGAAAATTATGCTAGATGTTTCAAACTATGCTCAGTATGGATCTATAAACTGCATTTGCTACAAATCTGCAAAAACAAACAATGATTCAAATCGAAAAGTAATTTATAACATCGAACACCTTCAAAATTGATATTATAGGTATGTATGATAATACATAGGTAATTAAACGCATGTATAGTATAACTAGAAAGCTACGAAGTTGATTTAAAAGTGAAAATCAAGTAACTTAAGTCAACAAAGAGAAAGAAGATTGGAAAATCACAGTAATCTAACATTTGCATTGAATATACTATCACTTATTGTTTATTCTAACAATAGATAATGTTCTTGGAGTTGATAGCCAAGTATAATTGGTTGCGTGGCGAAGATCATCCACTTTAACTTCTTTGTTCCTAATTAATAAATGGAAATATTCTATATGTAGATGAAGTAAAATTCTGTTAAAGAATTAATCTCAAATAAAAACATTAGGATACAAAAATTGATTTTGATTAATTCCGGTCAAACTTAGATTTGAAATCTCAATTAAGCCCAAAATGGAAGTTTCGCAGTTTCTTGAATCACTTTGTGATAGTATTTCAAATTTTTCAACAATTCAACTATACAAACCTATATCCTATATATTTCGAGTAGAACGAAATTGTAACGTTATTCTGACTAATTACTTATCTATACATTTCTTTGGTTTCAGTGTTGAACGGATAATTTTATGTCAAGACTATATTATGCAACTTGGTTTAAATTCAAGATCGCTCTTCTTTAATTGAAATTTAAAATTTAAAACAATAAAAATTAACTTGCAATTATGAACAAATTAAAATGATCGACAGTAATAACTGATATGGAGTTTTTGGTATAAATTTACATAAAAGGACTTGAAGTATTTTTTCAAGTATCAATGGTTGCCATGAGAAATGTTCTTGCAACATTTGCTTTTTGTTTAGTTGCCCAAGGTATTGCAATTCCTGAACAATTACAAAAAAGAAGTCCTGGTTTTGTTGCATTAGATTTCAATGTTATTAGATCTAAATCAAATATTACTGAAACATCACTTTTTGAAAGATCAGATGTACCTGTGACCATTGATGAGTTAAATGAAGTGACATACGTTGCTAC
The DNA here is from genome assembly GCA_030555925.1 of Insectozyma xiaguanensis. Classification (NCBI taxonomy): domain Eukaryota; kingdom Fungi; phylum Ascomycota; class Pichiomycetes; order Serinales; family Debaryomycetaceae; genus Insectozyma; species Insectozyma xiaguanensis. Next base: position 20,413 of record JANIVQ010000082.1, on the reverse strand, counting down.
TATTGGACTTGGAAGTAACAAACAATCAAATACAGTTACTGTTGATACTGGATCTAGTGATTTATGGGTGATTGATGAAAACTCCCCATGTGATTCATGTAAAAGCCATGGGTATTATAATCCTGCAGAATCAACATCAGCAAAAGATTTAAATCAAGTTTTTAAAATTGGGTATGGTGATGGGACTTCATCCACTGGTGAATTTTATACTGATGAAATTACTTTAGGTGATGTTACAATTACTGGTCAACAATTTGCTGATGTTAAAAACACTACCATTACGCGTGGGATATTAGGTATTGGAAGAATACAATCTGAATCTGGAGTTCGTCAAACATATGATAATGTACCAGTAACATTAAAAAAACAAGGTATAATTTCAAAAAATGCTTATAGTTTATATTTAGGTAGTGAAACTGCAGAAACCGGATCAGTTATTTTTGGTGGTATTGATACTGAGAAATATTCTGGAGATTTAATCGAGGAACCTATTGTTAGTAGTTTCAGATTATCTATTAAATTGAACACTGTTACGAGTGACAACACTAATTTCAATGTCAATAACAGTGCTTTATTGGACTCAGGTACAACTTATACATATTTCCATACAGATATTGCTGATGAAATTGCAAAACTTTATAATGCTACTTGGGTAGTTGCAAATTATCCTGGTGGTGGTTATTATAAACTTGATTGTGAAACTCAAGGACAATCATATTTATATTCTTTTAGTAATGGAGCTACAATCAATGTTCCATTTGCTGATTTGATTGGTCATAACGGTGAGAATTCATGCTTATTGAAAATAGGTCGTAATAATGGATTGACTATTTTGGGGGATAACTTTTTACGTCATACTTACGTGGTATACAATCTTGATGATCTTGTTATATCATTGGCTCAAGTTAAATATTCTGATAATTCAAACATAATCGCAATTGAATAAATCAATTGATTCGTTAATTAATAACTTTATAGAAATTCGGTATAAAAATAAAAATTTGAACTTTATAAAACTCACATGTAAAACCATTTAAATGCATAACTCTCCTCAAGTTAATATTTGAAATGGTTCGATATTCAATATCTATTGTTGGTTTTCTTGAAAATTGTCAAAACGTGTTCACACTCAATTTACTAATTCATAAATTGTAAAATTTGAAATGAACCATAAAATGGTTATTCAAGCTTACAGTCAGAATGTTCGCCGGACATCGACACGTAATGCACGTTTTAATGTTGATTTCAACCACTTCAATTTTTCGAGATGCAACTCATGTTAAATAAGTCTATTAATAGAAAAACCGGTTACTAATCAATTTTGACGTAAATGTCTTCATGCTATGGTTATATCTTTCTTTATTGTTTGACATGTATTAATTAAATGAAAGACTTTGGTGATAGTTTTTAAAATGACACAAAGTTAACAAGAGTTGGGGGTATTTGCTATACGATTCTTTCTACAGGCTTAAAAATACAAGATCAAGGTAAGTCAAATACAACAGAGTAAAAAACTAAAGCTCTACTTTCAAGTTGAATTTAAAGTAAACACTGTTGTTTTTTAGTCAAGTGGTTATCAATGTTTATCTCATAACATTTCATTTATGAAACTGTCAAACAGGTTTGAAGTTTCTGTGTATTGTGTTATTTCACAACCATTTAACAATATTTAGTAATTGAAATATAATTTTGATAAACAAGAAACGAGTTGAAATATTCAATATAAATAGTTGATAAATTATCGTTATTTCAAGTCAATACAAATTTCAAATATAAATTTATATAATGGTTTCTATTACATCTATTGCTACTAACTGGTTGGTTTTACTTTCATTTGCTTTGGTTGCACAAGGTATTGCAATTCCTGAACAATCAATTGAGAAAAGAGATGGTCCAGGTTTTGTTGCTGTTGAATTCGATGTTGTTTTAAAACAAGCTAATGAAACTTTGAAACGTTCAGTTATTCATAAAAGAAGTGATGTTCCAGTTGATTTAGAAAATCAAGATTTAGTTGCTTATGTTACTACAATCCAAGTTGGTTCAAATAAACAAACCAATACCGTTTTAATTGATACTGGATCAAGTGATTTATGGGTTGTTGATAAATCAGCTAAATGTTCAGGTAAAGAAAATTGTAAAACTGAAGGTACTTATTCACCATCAACATCAAAAACTGCAAAAAATTTAAATAAAGCATTTTCAATTTCTTATGAAGATAAAACAAGTTCGAAAGGTGACTTTTATACTGATTCAGTTACAATTGGTGGTGTTACTATTACTGGTCAACAATTTGCTGATGTTACAACTACTTCATCAAATGAAGGAATTATGGGAATTGGTAAAATTCAAGGTGAAGCTGATGAATCAAATTATTCAAATATTCCAGCTTCATTACAAAAGCAAAATAAAATTTCAAAAAATGTTTTCAGTTTATATTTAAATGATCCAGATGCTAAAAAGGGTATGTTACTTTTCGGTGCTAAAGATACTGCAAAATATAGTGGGAAATTGATTAAAGAACAAATTACTAGTAATTCTGAATTCATGATTCAATTAAGTTCAGTTGAAATTGGTGGTAAATCGATCAATGTTAATAAACCAGCATTGTTAGATTCAGGTGCAACTGTTTCATATTTCCCACAAAAAATTGCTGATCAAGTTGCAGCTGGTTTAGGTGGTAAATGGAATGGAAAACAATATATTGTTCCTTGTAGTAAAATTAGTGATAAAACCGCATCATTTTCATTTGGTAATGGTGCTACTATTGATGTTCCATTTAATGATCTTATTGCTAAAGATGGAGGAAAACGTATAGTTGATATTGAAATTGGTGATCTTGTTTTGGGTGACAACTTCTTACGTCACGCTTATACTATCTATGACTTGAATGCTAATACCATTTCATTAGCTCAAGTTAAATATACTTCTTCATCAAACATTGTCCCAATCAATTAGATGAAAATTTATACTTTTTTTAGTTTTTATTAGTGAATCAATATTGAAATTTAACACAAACTATTAAATTTCTCAAAACTTGAATTATAATAAATATTTTAATTTACACTAATTACTATTAGCAAATTTGCATCCGAAATCACTTAAGATGCAAGAGTTTTTCTTTGCAGTTTCATACCTATTGTTTAAAAAAATACAGAGCAACATAAATCAACCTCAGGATAATTTTTGAGGAGATTTTAAGAATCAAATTGTTCCGTCTAACCATTAAAATCATAATACGTTTTCAATGTGTCAAAATGTTCGGTTTAAATTTTAACCGAAATGCGCAATCCCTTACAATATTTTGTAACCTTACCTCATTGGGAATTTGTTTTACCACCGATTGATATATGGTACTATTATGCATATAGCATTATTCTATGTACTTATGAAAATTATCACAGATTATATTTTCAATATTCAACCAATTTTAAAACTTTCTACCGCCTGATATATTTAAATTAAAATCTAACCATGACTCTAGAATTGTGGACTTTAAACCCCATGTAGGTTATACCAATCAATACATGTAACCATCAAGTTTATTATTAAAAAAGTTTAATCATTGTTAAATAATAACTACTATACAAGGACCATGTGTTTAGATTATTGTTTAAATATCAATCAAATTCATCAACATTTAAATCAATAAAATATGGTTTCAATTTTTACTTCAAAAGCTCTTATTACATTTGCTTTAGCTATTGTTGCTCAAGGTGTTGCTATCACTGAAAAAAGAGATGTTCCAGGTGTTGTCTCAATTAATTTCGATGTTGTTAGAGGTCCACCAAAATTGAACATTACATCATCAAATCGTATTGATTCAACAGTTACTGTTAATTTGAATAGTCCTAATGAAGTTTCATATTATGCAAAGCTTAAAGTTGGTTCAAATGATCAATTGAATTCGGTTGTTATCGATACAGGTTCAAGTGATTTATGGCTTGTTGATCATAATGCACAATGTAAAGATTCAAGTAATAAATGTAAAGAACATGGTGTTTATAACCCAGGTACTTCATCAACAGCCAAAAATTTACATGAAGCTTTTGAAATTGAATATGCTGATCAATCTTCATCAACTGGTATTTATTATACTGATGATATTCAAATTGGTGGTGTTACAATTAAAAATCAACAATTTGCTGATGTTTCAAAAACAACTTCGGATGATCCTGTAATGGGTATTGGTAGGGTTGCAAATGTAGTTTCAAAAACTCCATATAATAATATCCCAGCACAATTAAAACATCAAGGTTTTATTAAAAAAAATGCTTATAGTTTATATTTAAGTGATTCATCAAGTGGTACTTTAATCTTTGGTGGTATTGATGAAGCTAAATATACAGGTACTTTAACTAAAGAAAAAATTATTGGACAAGATGAATTAGAAGTTCAAGTTAGTTCAATTAAATTTGCTGATAAAACTGTTTTTGTTGATGAACCAACATTATTAGATTCAGGTGCAACAATTTCATATTTCCCAAAGAAGATTGCTGATCAAATTGCAAACCTTTATAATGCAAAATTTGTAACTGTTGGTGGACACCTGTATTATCAAGTTCAATGTTCAAAGATTCCAAAAGATAGTTTTACTATTTATTTTGATAATGGTGGTAAACTTTTAGTACCAAGTGAAGCATTGTTTTATAAACCAAATGGTGGTACATGTATCTTTGGAGTTAATAGAGCTGATGAAGCAAGTTTGGGTGAAAATTTCTTACGTCATGCTTATACCGTTTATAATCTTGATGATAATACAATCTCAATTGCTCAAGTTAAATACACTTCAGCTTCAAATATCGTACCTATTTAGATAATATATACTTTTAAAATAATAAATTGATTATTCTAAAGAAATATCTAAAGATTTCTTTCCATACATTTAACTCTCTGGAAAAAGTTTTACAAAATTGCAATAGTTATCTCATATTTTTACAATTTTTACAATAAATTTGTCACAAATGTCTTATATTCTAGGTCTATAAATTATAATTTCTCATCTTTAATAAGAGAACCTTGTTCATATAATTCGGTTAGCACAGGTTTAAAATAATTCACACAATTAGGTCTTTTAATCTTTTGAGTTGGTGTAATCAATTCCAATTCAACAGTTAATGGTTCAAATTCAATTCTAACATTATGTAATTTTTCAAATCCTTGTAATTGAGAACCAATTGATTTATTCATATCTGAAAGAAATATTCTCTTATTCTTTGGATCATTTAAGAAACGTACAATATCTTTTGGATCTTCAATTGTATCTTTAAATCTACGTGTGATATAAGTACCAATAGCAGCTGGATCTAAACCGACAACACCAACTAAATAACTTTTTAAACTATCACCATGGATAAATAATTGTTGAATAAATGGAAATTGTGATAAATATAAACTTTCAATTTTTTCAGGACTGACATATTCACCTTGAGCCAATTTGAAAAAATTCTTGACACGATCAATGATAAACATTCTATTATTATGCAATGTATCAATTTGGGCTACATCACCAGTATGGAACCAACCTTGATCATCAAAAGATTTTTCAGTTTCTTCAGGATTTTTATAATATTCTTTAAAAATTTGTGGACCTCTCAACATTAATTCTCCACGTGGTCCATTTTCATCTTTACTACTATAATTCATTTCTGGTATATCCCTAAGTCTAACTTCAGTTGTAATACCAATTGCACCAACTGAACCTGGATCTTTATCAAATTTTGAACTTGCAACTATACCAGCAAAAGATTCAGAAGATCCATAACCATTTGAAACACCAATGTTCAAAGCTGCTTTCATAAATTTCAAAGTTTCTTTTGATATTGGTGATGAACCAGTACCAACATTTGTTACATTTTGTAAACCAATTTTTTTTCTCAATAAATTTAATAAACGATCATAAAACCAATGTGATGGATTTTCATATTCATTTTCAGGTAATGATTGTAATCTCATTTTCTCATTAATAGCTCTTGTATATAAAGATTGAACCCATGGTTTCTCAGCATTATTAATTGTTTGTGCTTTAATAGCAGCTTCTAATTTAGTTAAAACCCTTGGAACTAAAGCTAAACCTGATGGTTGTAATACTTTAACATCTTCTAATAAAGTGATTGGAGATTTACCTTGTGGGAAACCAACTTTTGCACCCATTGCAAATGCACTTTGAATATTTGTACGTTCATAAATATGAGCTAATGGTAAAAATGAATAATGACATAATGCCAATTCACCACTGGAAATTGAACATCTAAAAGTAACACCAGCAACTGCATTTCTATGAGTTAATACAACACCTTTAGGATTACCAGTTGTACCAGAAGTAAAAGTAATTGTAAAATTTGTTTCTGGTGTTGGTGGAATTGGAGGTAATGGATTAATTTTACCAAAACTTTCAACTGTTTTCATATCATATAATTTAATCTTATTATCATGAGCATGTTCAATTAATAAATTATCCATATCAATCAAATCATCCATTGAAACAATTGCAATTAAATTTTTAAGTTGTTCTGGATTCTCATTCTTTAATTCAATTAATCCTTTGACTTTTTCTTTTGAACATATAACAATTGGTGATTCAGTTAATCCAAGGATATATTTACCAGTATCTGGACCTAAAGTATCATACAATGCAGTATTTGTAATTGAATAAGCAATACTTGTTAAATCACATATTGCCCATTCAGGTCTATTATGTGAAAAGATAGTTAAAATAAATGAATCTTTACTGTTCAAATCATATTTTAATTTATTATGAGTCTCAGTATCTAATTTATAAGGATTATTTTGTAAAATATAAAAAATACCAGAACCAAGATTATCTCTTCTTGTACGAACAGTTTCATAATCTTCAAAAGTATAATCACCAAACGTACCATCATCATTTCTAATACGTTTTCCTAAACATGGATAATTTGCAAAATTTTTTGCAGCAACTTCAAAAGTTCTGTATAAAGTATCAACTCCAGGATAATAAGTTTCAATCAATTTAGTTGGTGAATAGTTGTTTCTAAAAATGGATGAATAACCTTGTTGTTGAGAATTGGGTAATTCAACAGCAACATTTGCTTTCTTTGGATCCAATGGTAAGTTATTGGCCAATACTTGAACAATATGTTGCGGAGATTCTTCAAATAAAGCTGATGACATTATGAAATCTTGATTTCAAATTGAGTTCAAAAAATAAGTAAAACTTTTAAAAGAAAAGATAAACATATTTATATATAAAAAGTAAAGGTGGAGATTATTGAATAACTATAATTAACAAAGGCTACATAATCAAAAATTTATATCTCCGACCACAAAAAATTTGAAAAATCAAAGTTTTAATTCCGAGATTATAATAAGTGTTGAATATGATGATTTAAACAATAGACACAGTGAGAGTAAATTAACAACAAACTACGGCTTAAAAAGAAGAACAACAACTATATAAAACAGAATATGTATATATAGAAAGCATAATTTCAAACCATTGTAATTTACAGTTTCACCAATTTCAAACTTTATTGATCAACTTTTCCCTTCTTCCATTACTCATTAATCATTTCAAGTCAATCAAAATCATTCATTTCATTCAACAATGAATAAATTGGAAAAGCAAAAGAAGTAGAGAATGGTAAAAATATTTATACAATTAAAGAAAGGTGGGGGTAATTGTTATAAATATATAAAATTATGACACGACAATTCAATGCGGAAAATGCTGTTTTACCGAGGAAAAACAGATCACTGCTTACATAATCATACTATTAAGAATAAAATTTATAAAAGCTATTATCCAATATCATTCTTTGATCTTCAGAAATTGTTGATCTACAGATTTTATTAGATTATCATTATATATAATATGAACCATACATTCTAATAAGTAGAACAATATCAACTAGAGATGAATAGTATTTTTAGTTAAGGTGGAGGTAAATGCGGAGTACGACAAAAAAAATAATAAATAAATAAATAGTGGTGTTGATGGATGGGTGGTGGTTTGTGGTTTAAGGTGGTATTAAATTATGTGGGGTTGAAATAACGGATAAGGAATAAATTTATCCACTCTCACTCACCTATATCATCTTTTATTCTTTTATAAAATTTTAAGCCGACATATTAAATGTGTTGTTTGTTTGTATCATCAAACCATAACCATTCAAACATTAAAACAATCAAAACCACGTTGATCAAACAACATTACAAAGCTATAATACTTTACTAATTGATAATAATTTCTTAAATCATTAAAAGAATAACTCTTCTATTTCATTTTTCTTGTTGTTTAAATTTAATTTCTTAATTGGTTGCAAATTACGTATTTTGAAGATTACGTAAGATTAAAGATCTTGTAAATTTTTACGAATATTACAACGGTTTTTTTCATTATTATATAAATCTTTCAACATTTCTCTATATTTGAATTTTTACATTCTTCTTTCTTTCTTTTTTCATCTTCAACAATGGTTTCATTCTTTAATGAGAGTCCTCAACATATTCATGATTTATTCAAATATAATACTCCAACTCCACAACAATTAGGCGGTAATGTTACCGTACCAAACACTAAACAAGATGGTTATTCATATATTTATAGAAATCAATATAAAAGTGATGAATTGGCAACTGATCTTCATCCAAATATTAATTCCTTATATGATACTTTTGAATATACTTGTCAACTTTATGGTAACAAACCATGTTTAGGTAAACGTATTAAGAATAATGATGGTACATTTGGTGATTACATTTTTCAAGATTATAATACTATTCGTGAAAGAAGAAATAATCTTGGTTCTGGTATATTCCATATTTTACAACATAATCCATTTAAAACAAACTCCGATGCTCACCGAAAAATTGTATATCCACCAACAAAAGATTCATTTATCTTGACTATATTTTCACATAATACTCCAGAATGGGCATTGTGTGATTTAACCAGTGTTGCTTATTCAATTACAAATACAGCATTGTATGATACTTTAGGTCCAGATGCAAGTAAATATATTCTTGGGTTAACTGAATCACCAATTATTTTATGTACAAGAGAGAAAATTAAAGGATTAATTGAATTAAAACAAAATAATATTGATGAACTTAGTAATTTGATTACATTGGTATCATTAGATCCATTAAATGATGATTCTTTAAAAAGATTGGCTCATGATGCTAAAATCACTTTATATGATTTACAACAAGTTGAAGAATTGGGTAAATTAAATTTTAAACAACCAGTCCCACCTACTAAAGATAGTTTATTTTCAATTTCTTTCACATCTGGTACAACTGGGAACCCTAAAGGTGTTTTATTAACACAAGAGAATATGTTGGCATCAATGGTTGCTCATTTGAATGGTTTGGGATATCCTGAAGATGGTTGTCATTATTCATTTTTACCCTTGGCTCATATTTATGAACGTTGTGTTATTCAATGGGCGATGATGGTTGGTTCAAAAGTTGGATTTCCACAAGGTCCTTCACCATTAACTTTAATTGAAGATATTCAAGTTTTACAACCAACTAGTTTAAGTTTGGTTCCTCGTGTTTTAACTAAATTAGAAGCTGCAATTAAATCACAAACTATCTATAATGAAAAACCTTTGGTAAAAGCATTATTTACAAGAGCTATAAATACAAAAATGGCATTACAAAAACAAAAAGATTTTGAAAATCCTTCACATTTCATTTATGATAAATTATTAAATATTTTACGTAACAAAATGGGTATGTCAAAAGTTAAATACATTTCAACTGGAAGTGCACCATTGTCATCATCAACTTATGAATTTTTAACTGCAGCTTTAAATTTACCAAATGGTATTTATAGTGGATATGGTTTAACTGAATCTGTAAGTGGTATGTCTGTTGGTTCACCCAATTCAGTTAAATTAAATGTTGGTCCAATCAGTCAAACTGTTGAATTGAAACTTAAAGATATACCAGATATGAATTATTATTCAACTGATGTTTCAGGTCCAAAAGGTGAAATTTTATTACGTGGTGCACAAATCTTTCCTGGATATTATAAGAATCAAGAAGAAACATCAAAAGCAATTGATGAAGAAGGTTGGTTTCATACTGGAGATGTTGGATTCATGGATCCTCAAGATCATAATAAATTGAATATCATTGATCGTGTTAAAAATTTTTATAAATTGGCTCAAGGTGAATATGTTAGTCCTGAAAAAATTGAAGGGTTATATTTATCAAAATTCCCATATGTACAACAATTGTATGTTCATGGTGATTCATTACAAACTTATTTGGTTGCTATTGTGGGTCTAGATCCAAATACAATTGGTTCATACGTTTTAAGAAAATTTCATAAAAAATTAACAAATAATGAAATTATTGAATTTTTTAAATCAACTGAAAATAAAAAGATTTTATTAAATGATATGAATAAATCAATTGGTAATCAATTACAAGGATTTGAAAAAATTCATAATGTTGATATATCATTTAATCCATTGACTGTTGAAGATAATGTAATCACTCCAACAATGAAGATTAAAAGACCAGTTGCATCAAAGTTTTTCAAAGCTAAACTTGAATCAATGTATGAACAAGGTTCATTAATTAAACAAAGTAATTTATAGATTTAGATCTGAATACAAAATTTTTCTATAATTTTTTTTTTTTTTTTTTGCGTTTGAGATGGTATGCGTTTTGTACCACTTTCGAGTCATTTTTGTGCGTCATTTTGGGCGATATGGCTTGCGGAAGGTCGAATTGCTGCACCGTCGCAAGCTCAGTAGCGCAGTTTGGACAGCGCGCGAGGCTCATAACCTTGAGGTCCCTGGATCGAAGCCAGGCTGAGCTAATTTTTTTTTCTCAATGCCGTCAACATCAATCCTAATGCCAAAAACATTGATTTTAACTCTTCATTACATGATGGTAAGAGATTTTGACTACTTGCGATAAGTCATTCCATGTTTGAAATATAGAGTGTTAGAATTATATCTAATTTCTAAGATTTTTCTTTGAAAATAATTAATTCAATGTTTTAAATAAACATAAATCGTATAAATTTAAAATCTCGATTTTAAACATTGTCGCTTTCAAAACGGGATATATGAAACATAAACGCAAAGTTTAAAACAATGCATTAATCAATTTTCTCTGTTTCCTATTCAAGACTGGAAAGACAACAGATTTATCGATTTGGAAAAAAAAAATCAATCGAGGCAAACTATCTTTTATTGAAAGATGAGAAATTCCATGTTTGTCAATGACGATTCTAATGTTTTACCCATTGAGTTAATTGAATTGATTGTTTCGTTTTTTGAATTACCCGAACAAATAAAGTTTTACCTGTTAAACAAAGAGTTGGCATTGGAAGGAGTTAAGAAGTTAAAGAAAATACATGTAAGCAATGAAAATCGTGATTTAAATACTAGTAGACCATTCACGAACTTTCTTGAAGTTGAAAAAACCATGAAAATGTTAGAAAGAAGATATATCCATCCTTTTTTTTACCCAATATTCATATCAGGATTTAGCGAGGACTTTGTTGAAGGTTACGATAATTATTTTATTATTCCTAATTTCCCTTTTTCCAAATTAAGTGATTCACAGATGAATGCTAAGATTTTAAGGGGAGTCGAAAAGTTAAACCACAGTGAATACATGTCCAAAATTTGTAATAAATTTGCTGAGGTATACGGCCGCAAACTTCAAGGTCAACTTAAAAATAATTTTTTTTATAAATTTGAGGTTATTATGATTGAACATGAAGAGTCTGAAGAAGAAGATTTTGAAGATGAAAATTTTAAAAGAAAAATGGTTATTGACTACAAAATTGAGATATCAAAAACCAGTTTGAACATTGAGTTATATAATTGCAACAATATTGATCTATTGTGGAATTTTGATTTGTTTAATATCAACCATGCTCCTGTAATCATGTACACAACGGATTATGATATACATTGGAACGATTTAGAATTTCTTGTTTATGAGTTGACTGATCTTCCCAAATTCAAATTTATCATACCTGAATTAGCCATTGAATTTACCATTGAAAACAGTACTGTTGCAGAGATTGCAATACCTGATTATCGTAATGAAGAATACGTTAAAGAATGTTTAAAGGCAGTAATCCAGGGATTAGAAGGTGTTTTAGAAAGTTGTTTTTCACATACTTCATCCAAATATTGGAAAATTCCCGACACAAGTTCTAGCTAATAGTTTATAGTATAGTTTATATAAATAAATGCAATTGTAGAAACAATGTCAATGATCAACAAGATAAATTGGTTGCAAATTTTAAATTTTAGTTATAAATACACGTCTAACTCCATAACCTTATCTCCCGTTACATTAAATTGAGCTATATATTATATATAATCATTACAAAACTGGACCATGAGCTCATTATTTGCATTTACAAATTCACCGAATAGTCAACCATTGTAAACTGGTGTTAATTATATTTCTGTGTTTTGCATTGTTTTCATTTTATTTCATGATAAATAAGTCTATATAAGTCAGAATACATGTTGATGTGAATTGAACAATACACTTGCTTCAATTATAATTGTTTAATTCAACCTCTCTATATTAAATAATGTATAAATTTTGAAATCCAATCTTATGCATTGTTGCTTCCAAATTAGGATATATGAAACATAAACGCAAAATTTAAAATAATGCATGAATCGATTTTTCTATTTCCTAATCAAGACTGGAAAGACAATACATCCATTGATTTGGGAAAACAATCGATAAACAAAATTTGAAATCTTCTAAAGAATCGAGTCAAACTATTTTCTATTATTGAAAGATGAGAAATTCCATGTTTGTCAATGATGATTCCAATGTTTTACCCATTGAGTTAATTGAATTGATTGTTTCGCTTTGTCAATTGCCTGAACAAATAAAGTTTTACCTGTTAAACAAAGAGTTGGCATTGGAAGGGGTCAAGAAGTTCAACAAAATACATGTATGTGTAGACAATTATGATTTCGATACTAACGGACCATTTATCAATTTTTTTGAAGTTGAAAACTTTATAGAAATGTTGGAATGTGAATATATCCATCCAACGTTTTTCCCATTATTTATATCGGCTTTAGATGAAGATTATGTGGAAGGTTACGACACTTATTTTCTAATACCTCAATATGTCTTTCTAAAAACAAATAGTTCACAAATGAGTGTGATGGAAATAATTGAATCTCAAGAGCACCCAATGACAGAACGTACAAAGAAAGTTTACACAAAATTCATTGAGATATGTGGTCAGAAATATTTAAAACAACTTCAATCTAATTTTTTAAAAAAATTTGAAGAAATAATTGTTGATTATGAACCTCCTGAAGATGATATGTATGATTGCAAAATTGTACCATCCCAGGACGGGTTGTATTTTGTACTGTATAATTGCGATGATATTAACTTATTGTGGTTTTTTGATTTATCCACACTCGACTATGTTGATGTATGTATAGATACATCTGAATATGATAAGTGTATAAATTGGAAAAATTTAGAATTGATCATTTTCAAATTATCTCATCTTGCAAAATTCGAAATTCTAATATTAGAATTAAGGATTCAATGTTTAATTAAGAAAAAGATTATTACAGAGATTGCGATACCTGATTATTGTGATGAAAAGTATGTAAAGGAATGTTTAAAAGCTGTAATGAACGGATCAAAAAATCTTTTAGAAGATTGGTTTCCACTTAGTTTGTCTGAAGCTAAAGCTAAAACCCATACATCTTCCAACTAATAGTTTATAGTATATAAATAAATAAATTCCAAAATAAAAACAAGTAAATCTTAAACCAAATAAATTGGCTGCAAAATTTTTAATTTTCTTATTAGTCCACATTTTATCCTGTGAGTTTATCTTTATATATGATACTACTAAACAAAACCTATCGTCACTGTCGGATCATTAACTTGATTTTGTATTTACAAGTTTATTGAGCAATAAAATCTTGTAAAACCCCGATTTTTGATTAAATTCAAGTTCGCTACCTTAAATATTGCATCAACCTATATTATTTTGTTGCTTCCAAATAGGATATTACATTTGGTTACAATGTTTGATTTTTTATATCAACACCAACATTGGGTGCAAAAAAAAAGGTATCCCATGCTTAAATCAGCTTACTTTTGTACCTAACGTATCAATAACTAACAGTAACTAAATAGATTAAAAATTTAAAAAAGAATTTAAAACAAGAACTAAACAACCATGGGCGGAAGTATTCTCAATCCCATGAGTGAAATCATATTGGAGACTAATTCACATAATTCTCACACATTATATTTTAGTGTCGCGAAATTAATTTTGTGGAAAAAAAAATAAATTTATCTTAACGTGTCATTAAATCTTCAACATGGTAAGTATCAGATTTATCAATCATCAAATCATTGACTAACATAGTATCTTTAGGCTTTACAAACACCAAAACAAAGAGCTGCCAATGCCAAATTTGAAAAGAAGATTACAAAATCATGGGGGAAACCAACAAAAGAATCAAAAGAGAAAGTTGAATATCCAGTTTCAAGATCATGGTTATTAGTTTTATTGTTTTTAGTTTGTGGTGGTGCAATATTGGAATTAATTAGAATATTCTTCTTTTAATATATATTATATGGGTATTATATATCATCTTGATTTATAAAGAAATCACCAATCAATGGGATTTCATTTGTTGTAGTTATCGATTGATTAAATTTATAAGTTATACTTTGTTCAAATTCATTACCAAATTCATTGAAAAATTCATCATCATTTTCATTATAAGTTGCAAATTGGATACGTTTATCATTCATTAGATTTAAAAATGGTGATGTTGTTTCAATCTCAGCTTGTGATAATGGATTAACAATGATTGAATTTTCAAATGTAAGTTTATTTTCAAATCTAGTTTCAATCTTCAGTGTTACTGGATATTGTGGTAATTTAAATTCATAAAAATGTTCACCATTCTTTGGATTTATTAATTTTATATACCCTTTTGAATCAATTATACTTAATTGATTAGATAATGAAACAAACTTGTTAGCTTTAAAACTTGATAATATCCATGAATCCATATATTCTTTATTCTTATGTTTATTTAAATTAAACCAATGGATTGAACCTGTTGATTTTGTAATACATCCAAATCCAAATTCACCTTGTTCATAATACCAAAATATATCCTTTATAATTGCAGATGTTTTACCTCTTGAATATTTACCAACTAATGAAATTTCAAGTGGCAATCGGAATAAATCCCACATGTAAATTGAATCACCTCTTATATTACTAGTCAATAATTGTAAATCATATGGTGAAAATAATACATGTGATACCCCACCAGGAGGTTTAAAAATACCCAAGATTTTATCTAGTTTTAAATCTAAAATTATTAATATTTGATTATCATTTGGTTTTAAAATATTTGATGATTTTTGTAAATTTGTATAAATTGTTTGTCCAATTGATTTTGTATTGATTTCTAATTCATTATCCATATATTGTCTAAATTTTTTAGATGACATTTCAGATAATTTAAATAATCCATCCAAAGCAGTTTTTGAAAATGTTGATAAAATTTTTTGAAATAATGATGATTTAGAACCTAATTTCATAGGTGTATACATTGATACTTCATTATGAACATTTTCAATATTAAAATTTGTAACAATTGGATCAAATTCTTGAATTTTAATTTCATGAGTCTTTCTAATCTTTTGTAAAAATGTATATTCTAATTTTGTTGGTGAATAAATTAACCAATTATCTATTATATCATATATTGGTTGATTTTCTTCATTTCTACTAGTTTTAAAACAAACTTCTTCTTCTGATAATTGTAAATCTCCAGTTGATATATTGGAATGCTTTTTAATTGTTGATACTTTAGAATCAACGTTTGAATTTATAATCTTACCATTTTCTAATTTATAAATAAATAAGTGACCTTCACAAGTTGAAATTGTAATAAATTTCTCACTGATTTTTAATGTATAATTAAACGACATTAACTTAATTTCCAGAATAAGTTTTGCTGTTGAACCACCCATTAAAGATTGTAAATAATATTTATCTTCAAAAACCCCAATTAAAATTATATTAAATTTATCACCATTTTTTAACATTCCAAAAGTTTCAATTTCTAAATTTGTTGATAATTTAACTTGTAAATATAAATTTAAGCAATCATTATCATATTTCCAAATCTCTAAAGTTTTATCAAATAAGATACATAATTCACCATTTGGACCATCTTCAACAATTGGATGATTTTCTTGTTGTATAATCTTTTTACCATTATTTGTTGCTGATTTAATTTTATTCCACGTTGCTGATGCTGTACCTAATTTATAACCTTTTTTGGGACTACAATGTAACTTGTTTAATTTGACTGTATCGTTATAAGCTGGAGCTGTAGCAATTGAATCATCAAGGAGTGTAGTTGTAGTAGTACTTGTACTATCAGTCATATTATAAGAATGAAATTAATAAAAAAGGATTCTTAATTAAAGTTAAAAAGTTAAATAAAATCAAGTAGGATTTCAACAAGTGAATGGACCCCCAAATCTCTCTTACTATTTCTATCTCTCTCACTTGACTAGTGAAAGTACTGGTTATAATTGATATAAATCTGTTGTTAAATGATAAATGGTTGTTTGTATGACTGTTTCGGTAAGTAAAATTGGTGCACCAATTTTTTTTAGATAGGAAAACTTATCAATTAGGAAGGCGGCTTTATGCGCTATATATACACTACTTTTAAGAAGCGCAAAAGCTTACATAATACAAAAGTCGTGTACTTAGCCTTAATCCCTGATCTTAATACGCGGTAATCCGCGTTTCAGTTATCAATTGATTAAAGCTTGATTATAAACGTACAAATGCTATTACAAGTTAAAATGGCCTAGTTTCGATAAAATCATTGATAAATCCACCCACAAAATAACTTGAAAGGTGGGTAACATTTGTGTCAGCAGCTTTGCAATATTTTTGATAGTCACTGTAAATATGCTAACTTAATTTTTAAAGCAAACAGGGGCAGCACTAGTGTAGCCTGATAGAACTTAATACTTTTCAATAAAATCGTTAGAAACAAATCAGAAAATGTCGAACTTGTAAAATATATTAGAAAGTAAGTAACATTTGTATGAACAGTTGCCCAGTACCTTAATATTTGATCAAGTTTATACGATTTTAATTTTGTTATAGTGAATGAACACAATCCACGCGGTGGTAGATGCTAAACTGAATTTGTTTATCTACTTTTGATAAAGTCATTAATAACAAATCAATTAAACCTAGAATTACAAGATAGCTTGTAAGGCGAGTAACATTTGTATGAGCAGCTTTACAATATTCTTGATGGTGAATGTAATTTAAATAACTTCGATTTTATTGCAAACAGGGGCAGCACTAGTTCAGCCTGACAGAAATTTGTAACTTTTAATAAAATAATTAGAAACAAATCAACTAATGTCGAAAGTGTAAAATATAAACAAAAGTGAGTAATATTTGTATGAGCAGTTAAACAATATTCTTGATATTTGATTCAATTTCAATTTAGCTGTAATAATCTTATAGGATCCACTGAGTTGAAAACGGAAGAAAAAAGTGTCTCGTTTAAAAACCATTAAAATTAGCTTGACGAAGTTTACAATTGCAAAGTAGTTACCAATAGGAGTATTATTTGTAAGAAGAGTTGAGCAATATTCATTATATTTATTTTGGTTTATTCAATGTCAATTTGATTGTAATGATTAAAAAGGATCCACTAAGAACCTGATTCAAAATGACGACTTCAAATAAAACCATTAGAAATAGATTAGCAAATGTCCAAATTATAAACTAGCTACATAAATGAGTATTATTTGTATAAACATTTGATCAATATTCTTAATATTTGATCTAGTTTAGACGATTTCAATTCAATTGTAATTATCGCATGGAATCTACTCAATGGTAGATGCTGGACCAAATTCGTTTATCTACTTTTAATAAAACCATTGAAAATAAAATAACTGAAGCCAAAATTATAAATTAGTCACAAATACAAGTAACATTTGTAAGAACAACTTTGTAATATTGTTGATATCCAACATTTTCTATTTCAACTTGATTTCAACTTACTAATTATTAATGGTTGTTTTTTTAACATTTAAATGACTTAAATACATTTTTGAGTAATTGGATTTATTAGAAATAATTATATATATCTAAAACCATTGGTTTTGAACACGGGTGAAAAATTAAACAAGGTTTTTGACAAGAATTTTGCAAATTTTTGACATAGCTTCGCCGTACATAAGAAATCACAAATTTCTTAGTCAATAAATTCATGCATCCAAACTTCAATAATAAAACAGCAAATAAGCAGTTTAAAGCTACAAGGTCAAGCTACAAGTAAAACAATCAATATTAGAACTACATCTTGATTTGATTCATTGATTGTTTTAATAAAAAGTTGTGGAATTAAAAATCTATACGATGAAAACACAATACACAATACCATCTCTTTAAGTATAAAGCCAAATCAATGGCAGCCAATTTGAACCGCATGTTATTATATCAATAAATGTCCATCTTTGAATTGAATTATGTTGGTGTAGATATTGTGTCTTTTGATATTGTATATTTTTAAAATATTTGATGATTGAATGCGTCAAACTAGTCTAGAAATGAATTAAACGATTAGAAGTAAAAACAGATTATGAGTGATATAATAATGACTTATCTTGTGGAAGTTTGAATGCAGTTTTGTTGAATTCTTGACAAAGAACTTGTGATACACAGAAACACAAAAAAGTTATGTAAGCGAAATTTGAATATTTTGCACCCAAATTTTAAATTGTTCATTACTTGGAATTATTTTAAAAATAAGAACCAAAAACAAATCTTCGGTGAATTTATTGAATAGGTTACTTATTTTTGTTGGATAAAATGTGAAGTTTTAAATCTTAAATCTCAGTTACCGTAGAGATATTAATTCTGTCATTTGCTCCAAACATTTATTGCCTAAATTATTATGCAACATCAATTTGTTTATAATGTTTCTTTGTAGTTCTGTCGGTAAGATTGTTTAGTTATCGGAGTTTAAGTGCTTCAAACTTTTTGTAAAAAATTTGTGAATTTAACTCATGAAAAGGATTACCAAACTTTATACATCCAAGCCCCCAAATCACTCCTTTTAATATTTGTAAGACAATAAACAATTTATACAATATCTTTTGCTTATGAAAAATAATGCCATACTTAGAGAAAGTTTAATAATGAATAATAGGAAGATATACGTTTTCATAAATAAAACCATTTTTACATTAATTTTAAAATTTTGTAGCAACTTTGTAGCAACCAACGTGATAAAACGCCAATGGATTACTGATAATTAAATAGAAGACTTAGTAATCATAGAGGAGTATGAATAGGGACTAATATGTCTTACTTGATAGACACCGAATTATAATATCAAAAATGCCAGCTAAAAACTCTGCTACTATAATCAATCAAACCACTGTCGGTTTCGTTCAGGCTTTAAAAATTCAACAATAATGCCCACTCAAGGTGATATTATTATAATTAATTATATATTAATCATATACACCAAATTTCTATATCGGAGATGTTAGTTTTGATTTTTATTAAATTCTTCAATTTTTTTTAAAAGTTCTTCTCTTATTTTAGCTTTATCTTCATTCATTTTTCTTAAGATTTCATAATAAATAGCATGAATGTCAAAGATTTTATCAAGTCTGTAATTTGCAATAGATACATCAAAATTAGTAATCACATGTATTTTTAAAAAAAAGTCTGTCTGAAACATCGTCTCAAGTTGTTAAAAAAAAGTTTAATTTTTAATTTTTATCGAAACATGTTTAATCAATTATTTTAATTTACATACTTGAATTTACACAACATTAATGATTCAACTTCTTGATTTGTTTAGTATTGAACATTTGAAACATTGGTGTTAAACAATGAAAAGTAGAATCAAACAATTTGATGTTGTTTAGCTATTTTCTTTATTTTATTCACCTCTTTCTTGGCAAACTGTCAGGTCAGCAATTAATTTTTTGTACCCCCCACCTTCTCAAAAAAGTGTCGGACCAGTATTATTTTATAATTATACTTTTTAAATTATGTCTCAGATTAAACGAATTTTTTCATTTTCTTTTTTTTAATTTTGAAGCGTTAAATTTTAATAACTTTTTATAATCAACCCTGACAGTTTACTATTGTGTGTAATCAACTTTTGATGTCAGAATGTTATTTTACAATGTTCAACGTTGTTTTAGTAGATCAAGTACAAAAAGAGAAAAATGTTGGTTATATATGTAATTTTAATTTAACTTTTTAGTTTCGTAAATATTTTTTTGTTTCAGATCTAACAAATTATCTCATTTTAGAAAAAAAATAATTCAATCTTTATAATCAAATTTAGTTTCAAAA
>JANIVQ010000081.1:0-28395 GCA_030555925.1 Insectozyma xiaguanensis | reverse complement strand
TATCAGTTATTGTTCATAAAGGTAGATCAATTAGTAGTGGTCATTATATATCACATTGTTTACAACCAGATGGTAAAACTTGGTGTACTTATGATGATGAATATATTTATAGAATAGATGAAAAATCAGCATTGAATGATCCTTCAGCTTATGTATTGGTTTATACAAAACTAACACCAAAGAAATAGAAAAAAAATTTGAAACAATCATATTAAATCTATCTTTCATAGAACCAGATTCACCACAAACCATAGAACCACCACAAACCATAGAACCAGAACCACCACAAACCATAAAACCAAATCCATCACAACGAAACTTGATTCAAAGATTTCGTAATTTTTAAAGAAAATTCAAAAGTTGATTGATGTTGATTAACCGAACCTTTATTACCAATATTAATATCCCCTATTCAATTCAGTTTATGTTTTCTTATATTTGTTGTTTGTTTAATATATAAATTTAAAATTTAATCAAACTCTATCTCTAACCAAATGAAATTTAAAGATTTTGAAATTAGATATACTGGAGAACAATCAATTGAATGCTTTGTTGATACAGATTGGATAAGTTAGAAGAAGTATAATTGGATATTTGATTAAATTAAGTGGTGCTGCAATTTCATGGCAAAGTAAGAAGCAACCAATGGTTAAATTACTGAATACTGAAGCAGAATAAGTTGGTATTGGTGAAAATGTCAAAGAAATAAAATGGCTCATAAGTATTTTAAATGAAACTAATTTACAAGTTATACTTCCAATTGTTATTCAAGAAGATAATCAATCAGCTATGAAATTATCAAATCATCCAACCCAGAATCAACATACAAATCACATAGATTTGACACATCACTTGATAAGAAATGAGATTAAAGAGAATATCATCAAATTTGAGTATTGTCAAATTGAAAACATACAAGCTGATATATTGATTAAACAACCGTTCTATAAATCGATTAATATGGCTGGATTACAGAATTAGAAGCATTTCATTAAGGTGTGTGTTAAAAAAAATGAAATAATTAAAGAAAGATTAATACTGAATGACTAATAAAGAAATGATTAATAAAGTTGGACTCATCTGTGTAATATGAATGAAGATTTAATATTGAAGAATCATTAATGAATAAATAGAAGAGTTAGTAGATCAAGAAAATTGTATAAATAGGGACTAATACCTTTAACTTAAATAAACAACGAATTATATTATTAAATATGCCAACAAGAATCTCTAATACAACAAGCAGTCAAACAACTGTTGGTTCCGCTCAGGCTTCACAATTTCAACAGAAATTAGTAAAGATTGATTAGACCTACATTGTCTAGTCAAACTGAAAGATTTAACATTAACTTCAACTTTACTTTATCTACAAAATAAAACAAACAACTCAACATTTAATTTTAACAAATTATACAACAATTATACCTTTAAATAGGTTTTTTTTTGGTTCTACTTTATAGTCTAAGAAGCTTTTGATTTGTTTTGTATATTAAAAAAAAGATTTCCGGTATGATACAGAATATTGATAGTGGAAGTTATCCTTATGATTAGAGTATGGTACTAACAAGACAAGAAAGTTTGATCTTAATTAAATACCGGTTCGAATTTGTACTTGATTGGTTATCTAGTTCTTTGTTAAGCCATATAAATTATTTTTTACGGCGATGAGGAATGGTTGCATTTTTAATCAATGAATGAAAGAACACCAATAAACAATTCAAATTATACAGAAGATGTATATATAGATGATGAATTTAATTTATCAAAGAAAACAAGATATATAATTTATATGTCAGCTGCAATTATAAGTTTAATAATATTATATTTATTTACAATTATTTTACCAAATTATTTTATCCCTGAAGGTATTGAATTACAACCAATCAAGAATGTGGAGGAAATTAAGATATCTTTAATACCAGATGGAAAGAAGGAGATGAAGGAAAGGTTGATATTAATTGGTGATATTCATGGTCATTATAAAGAATTTAGAAAGTTATTAAAAAAGATAGAACATAATCCCAAAACAGATCATGTATTAGTACTTGGTGATTTCATAACTAAAGGTCCTGATAGTTTAAAAACGTTAAATTACTTAATTGAAAACAACTTTGATTGTATATTGGGTAATCATGAATATTATGTTTTACAAAATTATGCTACTATTCATGGATATGATCAACCAGAATTTACAATTCAATCAAATTCAAATTCAATCCAATCAGTTAATGATGATCCAGAATATATCTTAGCTAAGAAATTACAACCTAAACATATACAATATATAAACAATTGTTCAATTATTAAAAAATTGGGTCTGGTACCTAATGGTAAAGGAGTTGCTGTACATGCAGGGATATTATGGAATCAAAATATAGATGAACAAGATCCAATTCAAAATATAGAAATGAGATCATTATTACCACCATTTTTCAATGAATCAACTAGTGATTCAACAATACCAGATTCAATAAGTTGGTCAAAAATATATAATAAAAAGTTTAAAAAAGGTTTAGTCAATCATATTGTTTATTATGGTCATGCGGCTAGTAGAGGATTAGATTTAAAAAAGTATACAAAGGGAATTGATTCTGGTTGTGATAAAGGTGACAAACTAACAGCTTTAATAATTACAAATAAAAAGAAATTAATTGAAGAAATTGTACAAGTAAATTGTTAACCATTAAAACGCCTATATAAATTACCTACCCTAATATAAATCAGCTAAATCTGTTGTATTAATTAAATATAAATTTTTATCATTTTGTGAAATTTTAACTCTTGATTCAGTTAAATTTTGTATACCACAACTTGTATAATTAACCATAATTCTATCTAAAGTTGATTGATCATTTGCAATCAATTTGTTTTTATAATCTATAACCATGAAATTGGGAATTTTAGTTTTAATCTTGTTGAAATCATGTAATGAATCATGTAAATCAAATGATTTTAATAATTGTAATTTTGATGATGTTGAACCATGAATTAATTCCAACATTATAGATTTATTATCTGGATGAATATATAAACATTCATTAATTATGAAATTATAATCTTTTTGAGTTAATTGTTGATTTGATTTTAAATCTATATTAAATTTACAACCATTTTTAGTTTGATTAAATGAATTAAATTTATTTAATAAATTATGTGATAATAATGATTCTGAATTATGATAAATTTTTAAACTTGGTAATTGAATAGTTGAAGAAGGTTTTGATGATTTAGTAAATAAAGATCTTAACATTAGATAAAGATAAAGAAGAAAGAAATTAAGAGGATTAAATGATATTTATATAATTAAAGATAACAACAGCTGCAAAATAAAAAAAAAAAGATATATTTTTTCTGTTGGCAACCAAAAACACGTAAAATTACACAAAATTGGAGAGCTAAGGATAAATTTGGAGATTCTGAAAAAATCCCCTCTTTTGTAATAACCATCAAAAAAATTTAACACGTACTTGAAACCAAACCTTGCCACCCACCTGGTATGATAATGTAATAGTAACCATGTGGGCTTTACACTTTACTTGTTTTATCTTTCAACCAGTTTTATCTATCATCCTCATTCGTATCTGTTTGTTAATCTGGCCACTGTCAATTATGAAATCACTCGATTTCAATTCAAGTTATTAAACAATAGAATAATAACATTGATAATAACTAATATACAGATATAGATCTGATTGTATGTTAAAAACACGGAAAATTTTGTTACATCAATTTAAAAGCAAAGAGGGTAATCCGGATTAACTTTAATTTCTATTTAAGATAAAAATCTAAACTCAGCCCAAAAGATAGAAGAGGGGATTTGTACTGCATATTGTATGTGCACTACTCTTCTCTTCTTCTTCGTTTAATCTTATCTTTACAGTTTGTTATTTTGTATACGATGCAAAAGAGGGGATTTTCAATTTTTTGGCTTATCTTTCTTTCATTTGTAATCAAAATATTAAAGTTATATTGACTCATCTCATTTTATTCCTAATTTGTGATTTCTGTTATATTTTCTATTTTTAAATCTAACTCGGACTTTAATTTAAGATTTGTTCTAGTTCTGCTTAAGATTATCAAACAACTTGATTAATCACCCCTCCTATTGTTATTAACAACATAAATGATGGATTTATTAATTAAGTTAAAAACTATGAATCACTGTAATTTATTGTAAAATTGGAGTCATAGTTATCTACAGAAGATGACTATGCAACTACAGAAAACTAATCAAATCAATTAAAATAATATTCTCTACTATAATTCAAGTTATTTGATCAGTTAATGCCATTAATACCTGATTTCTTCAAGTTTTACTTTATAGTTGCAAATTGCACTATTTGTATAGAAAATTGATAAATTGTTGTAAAAATGATTTTTTTTAGTAAAATATCAATTTGGAATTCGAAATTGTATAAAGATTGTCTTGCGGGCATGAATCAGTTCTCAATTATTACTAAACTAATATATAATGAATACATTTAAAGTATCATGGATCGAAGTAACAACAATTATCAAACTTTCAAAGACATACCAATGACCTGCATATAACAATAATGTAGATTTTAACACTTGGAGTATAAACACTTAATTTGTAAGTAATCAATATTTCATGTTCATACAAATGTTATTCAGTTTCAATTTCAACTTAAATGATATAAATATTGAAAACTTTCCTAAACATTTATAATTTTGTAGTTGAGAATTTTTGAATTTTACGCAGCTGAGAAACAACGTTGGTTCGCAATTTTCATCGACCCAACACACGAATCAAAGTAATCTACCAATTAACAACTAAAATTGTAAGTAACAAGTTTAATATGCTCATACAAATGTTATTTAGTTTTCAATTTCAAGCCTTTTGATATAAATTTCAGAATAATTGCTATACATTTATAATTTTGTAGTTGATGAGTTATGATGTTGTAGCAGTTTTAAGCAGCAAAAGGGAACAACAATGTTTGGAATTGTTGTTTTCATCAATTTTACGCTACCAAAAAAATCTTTAGTTGTTAGAAATACCTTAAAAATCACTTTAAAGACGTTCCAGATCGATGTCTACTGATACTAGTCGATTGATAGTGTTATTTGATGCATTTAAAACGTTGAATTAGCTTGTTTCGTTGAATATACTACATTTTCTTTACAAAGGTTTACATAGTTAAGACAAAATAAAAGGATCCTAACCGCAATATAGTTTGTAATTAAATCTCAGATTTTTTATTGACCTGCATATAAGAACATAAATTTATAATAATATGCTAATTATCTTCTAATTTTGTAAAGCACAAGCTTAGTATGTCCATACAAATGTTACTTACTTTTTAAAAATAAATCTTTTGATATAACTTTCATAAATATTGCAAATTATTTTTGAATTTATAGTTAATGAAAATGTGTAAATTCTTCGCAGCCCCCGGGGGTAGAAAATCACTGACTGCATACAGTCGCACAATATTAGAATAATATGCCAATTATCATTTAACTTTGTAAGGTACAAGTTTAGTATGTTCATACAAATGTTATTCACTTTTAGATTCTACACTGATTCATATAACTTATTACATATTGAAGAGTGTTTATCATTCTAGTACATTGGTTGATTTTAAGAAAGTTAATGCAGCGCAACTAGCTAATTTTGAAAAGGTTTTTTCCTTAAGTTCTCTCTCGGTGAATAAACTCCGTGGCATGGTAAAAATTGATACAATTGACAAATACTCGGGTAGATTTTACAGAATGAATAATCATCAAATCACATCGTTTAGAAAGTTTCAACCTCTGTGAAATTGTTTTCAAATTAAAACTAATCATTTAATTGACGCTTCTTACTATTTTACAATTCCCATTGTTATTTAAATACATTGTTGAGATTTAGAATTTTTTCAATATTATCTAACATTTTTACCTATAAATTGATTGTAATAAGTTGATTGTAAGATGAATTACAGTGTATAACAATTGAAAAATAATTTTCTTTTTTGCAGCCATTCTAAACTCCCCGTTCCGACCCCCCTACATATTTCGGCATTGAACAAAACTAACCTACAAATCAGAAATTTTTACAAGTTGTTTTAACCTCATGATTGAAAAAAAGTTGCAAAAGTCATTTAAAAAAGTTTATTTATTTATATGGGGATCAACTGAATTCAACTAGTCTAGTCCATTTAGTGTTATTTTTATCTAAGCAAAAGAATTGTTTATTCATAACCCCAATTAATAGTCATGTTACATCGATGAGTTGTTGTTACAATTAATACTATAATAATTATCTTGTCTTAAATCTAAAAATGTGGTAGTGTACTTCTAACTAATAAGTAGTCAAGTAGTCAGGTCAGTTTCGTTCAATAAGTCATGTAAAGATTTGAATATAATAAAAAAATAGTTACACAAATTACATAATCACACTACTATTAAACACACACACGGAAATCAGAAATAGGGGTGTAACTCAAACTGTGGGGGTGTACATGGGATAGATTAACATTAAAAAAAATAAACCTGGAGAAAGCGAATTTTTATGGCATGGCAAATTAACACTACTTTTATACAACCTCCACAACCAGTACTACCACAGTTTATAAAACAATATAAGTTATAACTATACAATCTTATACATGTTTAACTTGATGTCTTGGTTATCAAATCTTGTTGTTGGTTGATGATTGGGGATTTGTCTTAGCTTTGTAATCTTCTTTTCTTTTTTTTTTTTTTTTTTTTTTTCTGGCTTTTCAAATTCTGGTGATAACAAAAATTAAATTTTGTCGTTTTATTTTTATTTTTAATCAACTTTTTCTTCCTTTTTAATTTCAACATTTAAGATCATAATGACTACTTCAACGATAGAAGATACTGATCTAACACTACAGAAGTCACAAACCACTGATCCAAATTTAATCAACTCTTCAAAGAAGAGAAAATCAAGCATTATATCATGTAATAACAATATTTATAATAAATGTTTTCAAAATTATTACAATTCATATCAATATTTAAAACCAAATCCTAAATATATAGCAAGGATCAAATCAAATGTATATCATTGGCAATTAAGAGATTTAATTAAATTTAATAATGTTGATAATGATTTATATTTTGCTAAAAATGATTCTATAATGAAGTATAATTTAAATAATTATAATTTAGGAAGTTATGTTAAATTGAATTATAATCCACGATGTTTTAATAATTATCAAGATATGGTTGTTACAGGTGGTGTATTAACAAGTTCAAGTAAATTATTTACATTAAATTTATCAAATTTATCAAATAGTAATAGTAAACGAATTAATAAAGGATTATTTTCATTTTATAATGGCTCAGAGTTGAATACTGTGAAATTAGGTGAAATGATAAATAATGATGTTACGTTGTATAAAATTTCAAATAATCAATATAATTCATATATTTGTAATAATGATACAAATTTATATTGTGTTGATATAAATTCAGAAATGAAATTAACAAATAAAATAAATTGTGAAATTAATACATGTTTAAATAATGTTGTTAAAAATCCAAGATCAAATTTATTAACAGCAACTGGTGATTCATCATCAATTTTTTTAATTGATCCAAATTCAAATCAACCAATAGTTAAAACAATAAATTCAAATCATGAAAGTGGATTTGGTATAAGTTATCATTCAAATGGTTATTTATTTTCAACTGTTTTTCAAGATGGTATATGTCAATTATATGATTTAAGAAATTTAAATGAAAAATTAATTGAAATTAAATCAACAAGACAAGGTCATCAATCAGGTGCATTTAGAGTATGTAAATTTTCACCTGAAAATGATATGAATGATTTATTAATTATAAGTGAACATGTTGGTAGAATACATTTAATTGATTTAAGAAATTTAAATGAAACAACAATTAATAATCATCAAGTTATTGTTGTACCAGCTGCATTAGATCAATATGGTGAATATAAAGAACAAGAAAATACTCAAAGTCATTTACCATTTGATATATATGGTGAATTTACAACACCATTAGTTTATGATTATGAATATTTAACAAATGTAAATCCAAAACTTTTTAAAGAATTTAATTTTATTCAATCACCAATACAACAACTGTCGAAATTAACAACACCAGATTATAGTGATATTGATTCACTGTTGAATGATGTATATATGAATCATTTACCAAGTCGAAGTGATCTGTATATGTTAAATACAAATTATGTTGAAGATTCTTATCAACAATATTCAAATCATATACATGGAGAAATGGAATTACTGGGGATTGAATTTTGTAATCCACAAGGATCAAATGATTCAAAAATTATTATTGGATGTCAAGATGCAGGTATATTATTATGGGATGTAAATACAAGATCAAGAAGAAGTTTTGGTAGTTTTGAAATGATTTAATATATACATAATATTTTTTAAACTTTTCTCTCTTTTTTATACTACTATACAAATTTTTAATTATCTGGTAATAACCATTGTTGATAATTATCTTTAACTTTTAATTTTATATCTGATAATTTTGGTTCATTTGATTCATATTTAATTTCTAAATTATTACAATTTTTAATTGATTCTAATATAATTTCATCTTCATTTTGAGAATCCAAAGAATTAATTAAACCATTTATTATAATTTTAATACGTTTAAATTGAAGAATTAATAATAATGGTACCCAACCTTGTGAATCCATATTTTTTCTAAGATATAAATCTTTAATTAAATTTTCTAATGAAAAATAATAATCAATTTGTTGTACCAATGCTTGTTGAGGATCTTGTTTTGGTGAAATTGGTGGTGGGATCTGTACAGGTATAGGTTGTTGTTGTTGTTGTTGTAATTGTGGGTATGGGATAAACATTGGTGGCATCATTGGTAGATGGTTCTTATAACCATTATATCTATAATTTCGATTTTGTTGTCTATTTGAATTATTATAATTATTAAATTTCATGCGGTTTGGATATGGTTGATGGAATTGTGGTTGTGATGATTGTGGATATTGTTGGTTGTTGTTGTAACGTTTGACATATTGTCCATTTGTGTTGAAACGTCTTGGTTTCTGTTGTCCATTGAATTTAGGTTGTGATGACGGTACTGGTTCTGATTCAGTTTCTGATTCAATTTCATTTTCATTTTCATTTTCAATTTCAATTTCTGGTTTTGGTTCTTCCTCTTTTGGTTCTTCTTTTTCTATCACTTTTTCTTCTATTTCTTCATCTTTCTTCTTTGGTAAATTCTTCTTTGTATTTGATTTATTATTCTTTCTACCTCTTGGTTTTGATTGTGATTTTGATTGTTGTAAAGTAACTTTAGCAGGAATTGGAACCCATTTGGTTGTAATTGGTTTAATAAATTTAGATTGTGATTTAATAATTGGTGATGAATCTACTTTATCTGGTGTTGGCCATTTTTTATCATCAACGGATAAATTATTAAATGAATTTGATACATCTCCCCAAACTGATTTTGGTACAGGTGCTGGAGCTAATGATTTCTTAGTTGGTTTTGAATCTGTTTCTTGTTCAACATTTATCACTTCTTCAATTTCTGGTTTGGATTCTTGAATTGATCCATTAGCAGCAGCATTAGCATATGATACTGAAGACATAATTTAGATAATAAAACGGAATGCAAAAATGAATGGATAATTAGTTCAATGAATTGGATAGACTAGTAAAATGCAAATGAATCAATAGAATAAATAGAATCCCTCTTCCTTTAATGGATAATCTCAATTGGTAATAAAATTAAAAGGTGAAAAATTTTTTTAAGTGTAGAAAAAAAATTTTCATAGTTAAAAAAAAAAAATGTAAAAAAAAAATGGTAGTGCCAAATTTATTAAAATTCAAACTATTAAACTATGAACTTTATATAGAGATGTATAGATCAGTTATATACCAAGGAATTCTCTCCAATTACTCCATGAATCCATTTCAACATCATATATATATGCCATTGAATGTCTTAAACTACTCTGTAAGTATTGTGGTTGATAATCATAAATAAACATTACTAAACCCCATGTAATGATTGCAAAATATTTCCAACTCTTATTATATATCAAATTTTTCAACTTCTTTTGTTGATTATTATTTAAATCTTTAAATTTAATTGATTCATTTTGATAATTTTTAAAAGTTGGTTGATAACATGATAAATATTGATCCAATAAGATTTTACCCATGGCTAATATGACTCTACTAAAACAATATAATGTAACTTGATGAGTTATACCTTGATGAAAGAAATTAAAATGTTGTGAATAAACAATCCATGAACCAAAACATCCAGCTATAAATTTAATTAATCCCAAGTTTTTTTTACCCAAGAATGGATCACTTTTTAGTATTAAGATTGTAGCTTTATATATGATTGCAAATGCAGCTAATACTTGTGCATGATCTTTTGTTGCTTTAAGAACTGATTTTAATCTTGGTTTTAATGGACCTGATCTATATAATAAATTTATTACCAATGCATGCAGAAATCTTAATTTCCCACCATAAACAATCCCATTCCTAGCTGATTTAATAACTTCAAATAATGGACGATATAAAGGATTAGTTAAAATAGAACTCATACCTGGGTATTTTTTGTTTGTTGATTGATTTCCTTGGGGTAACATCAGATTAAATTATACTACTGCGGAAAGGGTGTTTAGTCAGAAATCAACAAATACCGGGAATCAAGACATAATATCAATGATAACACTTGATGATGGAAGGTACTAACAATGATAAGACTATATCTGTGTTCTAATGACAACAGTCGGTGGTATTGCAGCTGCATTTAACAACTCCATTAGATTGTATTAAAACTGTACTACAAACAAAAGGTATAACGCAGAATATATAAACAAGGTAAATTCAAATTCGATACATTTTTAAGAGGTTTAAAGCCAAGAATCATATTTAACATTCCAAGAATATAATCTCTCTTCTTCTTCAGTCCGAAATAATTGAAATATTCAACGTAAGACTAAACTATACTCTAATGGCAACAATCAGTGGTTAAATAGTTCAAGATGAACTAAAAGAGGGGAATCGTGATCTAATAGAAGAAAGTA
Source organism: Insectozyma xiaguanensis (assembly GCA_030555925.1). Classification (NCBI taxonomy): domain Eukaryota; kingdom Fungi; phylum Ascomycota; class Pichiomycetes; order Serinales; family Debaryomycetaceae; genus Insectozyma; species Insectozyma xiaguanensis. The sequence continues at coordinate 17,345 of JANIVQ010000081.1, read as the reverse complement.
ATCATTACCAATGATATAGATCAGATCGTTTGTTGTTTGTTGTATAAAGAACAAACATTTAAACTTTTAATATGTTTCAGAAAAATTGAACACGTATCATTAATATTTTCTTCCCTTAGTATTTACCAGATTGATTACCTAATATTTCTCAAATCATTACGTAATCCCACTGTAATCGCGCAACAATTTGATCAGAACACGTAGTCCAGGCAGATTAACAGGGACAACATATAAATATAAATAATTTTAAATTCCGAATTTTTCATTTTCTCTTCATTTTAATTAATAATGCAATTTTGGAAATTATCATCAAAAATATTAGCCACTTTATTAGCTGTTGTTTCAGTTCAAGCTTCAGGTCCAACTGATGGAGATGCAATTGCTGATCCAAATTCAGCTGTTGTTAAATTAACTGCTGAAAATTTTACAAATTTTATTGATGAAAATCCATTAGTTTTAATGGAATTTTTTGCTCCATGGTGTGGATATTGTAAAATGTTGGGTCCTGAATATTCAAAAGCTGCTGATTTAATAAAAGAAGGTAATCATTCAATTAAATTGGCTCAAATTGATTGTACTGAAGATGAAGCTTTATGTATGGAACATGATATTAGAGGTTATCCAACTTTAAAAATTGTAAGAGATGGTGATAATAAAAATGCTGAAGATTATACTGGTCCAAGAGAATCTCAAGGTATTGCTGATTTCATGATTAAACAAAGTTTACCAGCTGTTCAAATTCCTGAAACTTTAGAATCATTTGAAAAATTGGTATCTGAACAAGTTACACCATTTATTGTATCAATTGGTGATGAAGCTAAAGATATTTTTGATAAAGTTGCAAACACAAAGAGAAAAGATTTTAGTTTTTTCTCAATTTCAAATGAAATTTCAAAAGGTTTAGATAAAATTTTTAAAAATATTGATTTAAAAACTCCTGGATTTTTAGTTATTCATCCAAATCAATTTGATGATATTGTTAAAATTGATTCTAAATCAATTGATGTTGAAAAATTAACACAATTTATTGATGTTGAATCAGTACCATATTTTGGTGATATTAATAGAGATACTTATATGCAATATATGACATCTCCATTACCAATTGCATATTATTTTTATAAAACACCAGAACAAAAGAAAGAAATTGAATCAGATTTAACTAAATTAGGTAAAAAATATAGAGGGAAATTAAATATTGCAGGTTTGGATGCAACTTTATATGGTAGACATGCTGAAATTGTTAATATGGATGCTGAAATTTTACCATTTTTTGCAATTCATCACATTGCTGATAATAAAAAATATGGTATTAATCAAACTGAATATCCAGAAGGTCCAAGTTTTGAAATTATTGAAAAATTTGTTTCTGATTATTTTGATAATAAATTATCACCAATTATTAAATCAGAACCATTACCAACTGAAGAAGAAAAATTGAATCAATCTGTTGTTAAATTAGTTGGACATAATTATAATGAAATTTTAAATAATTCAGATCATGATATTTTTGTAAAATATTATGCACCATGGTGTGGTCATTGTAAAAAAATGGCTCCAACTTGGGAAGAATTAGCTACTATTTATGGTAAAGATTCAAAAGTTTTAATTGCTGATATTGATCATACAAGTAATGATGTTGATGTACCTTTTGAAATTCAAGGTTATCCAACATTATTATTATATCCAGCAAATGGTGAAATTGATGAAAAAACTGGTATTAGAAAACCAATTGTATTTGAAGGTGCAAGAGATTTAGATAGTTTTATTGATTTTGTTAAAGAACAAGGAACTTTAAAAGTTGATGGTGTTGAATTGAAAAAGAGATTAGATGAACAAAAAGAGGAAGAAACTAAAGAAGAAGTTAAAGAAGAAGAAGTAGCTCACGATGAATTGTAATATATTAAGTAGCACCCCATATTTTAACTGTTTTATCATCACTTACACTTGCCCAAATTTTCCCAAAATCTTTACCTTTAAAAATTGAACCTCTAATATTCCAATCAACTGCATTACATAATTTTGAATGACCTTTAAAAGTTTTAATTAATTGACCTGTATTTAATTTCCATAAATAAATCAGTCCATCATAAGCACCACTAATTATTAATTCTTCTTGTTGATTAATTTCATTATAATAACCAAATGTAGAACGAATTATAAATGTTGATTGCAGATGACCAAAAAATTTTCGATATAAAATTGGCTTTTCAGGATTTAAAATATTCCATACTTGTAATTCTTCAGGTGCAAAACTAATTAATAAATATTTCCCATTTGAAGAAATTGAACATGATGTTAATCTACCTTTTAAAGAATCTTTTAAATTTATACTTGCAATTCTTTTTGTTGTTGATTCATCTGATATTATATCTGGAATTTTATAGAAATGTAATTGACGATCATTATTTGCTGTAATTAAAATTTTCCCATTTGGTGTAATTGCTAAATCATTAATTCTATTAAAATTTGATTCTAAATTATCTGAATCTTTCATTAATACATCTTTTGAATCTGAAAATGAATTTGTTGAATCATTTTCACTTTCAATTTCATCATCTTTCCTCTTTTCTTCTTCTTCATCATCATCTTCAATATTACCATAAAAATCAAATAATTCAATACCTTCACAATCAAAAATTTTAAGAAATTTATCTGGACTACCAATTATAAATTGTGGAGTTGTTGAATTAATATTCAGACTTGTAATTCTTTTATTTTCATGTAAAAATTCACAGCTCCAAGTTTTAATATCTTGACCTAATGTAAAACAAGTTAATAATTTAAAATCTCCATTTGTCCAAGTTTCCAGACGTGTATGTCTTTTCTTTTTAATTTCACCAATTGACCAAATTCGTACAACTGTATCTAAACAACAACTAACAATATATCGTTCACTTGGATCCCAACAACAATATATAACAGCTTTCTTTTTCCCACTAGTTGGTTTAGAACTAAATGGTAAAAATGCAGATGATTCAGCTTGTTGTGTAGGTTCTAATATTTTTATAAGTTGAAAATTTTGTTGTACATCATATAAAATTAATCTACCATCTAATGAACCACTAACCATAAATTTCCCACTTGGAGAAAATTTAACAAACCAAACTTCATCTTGATGATAAGTTAAAGTATATAATAAATTTGTAACATTGAAATTATTTTGAAATGACATTGAAGGGTTAATCACTTGTTTTTGTTTATTTTGTTCAACTTTCGTTCGTGGTGGTAAATATAAAGGTGATTGAGATTGTTGATATTTAATAGCTTGATCTATTATAGTAGATAATTTAGGTATATCATTATCAAATAAAGTTGGAGGTGATTTAAAAAATTTATTAAATATGTAAGTGATAAATTTTTGATTTGAATCAAATTGTAAACCAAAATATAATGATTCATTATTTAATAAAGTAGTTGATTCTGATTCTCTATTCAATTTATCAATAATTGATTGATCTAATATTTGATTGAATTGTTGAATATTATTAATTTGATCTAGTATTGGTAATAACTTATCTGATAAATATTTTAAATCAAAATTGGTTAAATAGTTAAACCTACGTGTGAAATATAAAATTATCAATAAGAAATCTTGTAAACTTTCACCATCGTATGTTAAATGTTGAGAAATTTCATTAAATTGTTGATTATTTAATAAATCAATTATATAATTATCAATTGAATCATAATCATTTTTATTTAAACAATTAAAAATCCAATCAACAATTGAGTTCTTGTCACTGGTTATTCTAATATCTTGTAGTAGAGTGTTTGCAATGTCTACATACCCAAGTTCTTGTAAAGAATTGATGATAAGTTGAAGTTGAAATTCATTTGACATTTTTAAATGGGTCATTTAAATCTGATAAGCAAAAAATATTTAACCTTTGTAAATTACCGCTTATGTAAGAGATTATGTAAGCGGGAACTCAGGATAATCTCGTAACAATAACGAATTAGATCGGGCTGGGGGCCAATTGACTATAAATTTCATACGGCATCAAACAAACATTTCAAATGGGTGCAAAATTCTGGTGGCAAAAATGATCGATGAAAGTTTAAACTTTGAGATTTAACTATTGTTGCATGAATATTTACAAACAAATAATGACTCAATCAATCATATAACCTTTATAGTTTTACCTGCACGTGCAATCAATTACCCCAGGGTTCAATTAAAGTTTAAACTATAGGTAATAAAAGTCATGTTGAATCGGTCAAAGTTGGAATCGATCGAAAGTTTAATCAATAGATCAACATATTGTTTAACGCTCTTTACTTTTACGTGATGGAATGTGCGTGTACGATACTCAGAGACTTTGATTTAATTGAAACAAATGTACAAGTTCGTAAAGATTAATTCTATACACGCATCATGATAACTCAACTCATTTCCAACGCACACCACGTTACAGATGACATTCACTAGTTGTTGATCCTTTAAATATTGATAGACTTGAAACTTCTATGAATTGGTTAAATTCTCGTATATTCAATTCATCTGTATCATTTCTTTTTCTAATCCTATTTCAGCCTTTTGTTTATCAATTCCTTTTTTCTCTTTATATATATATTCTAATTAATTTGTCATCAATTTCACCTTCCAATCTCAATTTTTTCATGATTTAAATAATGGGTTCAAAAAGATCAAGATTATCAAAAGTTTGTGATTTTTGTAAACGAAGAAAAGTTAAATGTGATTTAGGTAATCCATGTTCAACTTGTATTAAATATAAAAAATCTCCTTGTACTTATAGTGAAACAAGTCATTTAATTAAGAAAAGAAAAGATTCAATTGATGAAATACCTTTAACTCATCCTTCAACATCAACATCTATTCCATCAACTGTTAGTTTACCTAATACTTATGATAATATACTACCCAAGGATGTACAAGATGAATTATCATTCCTTAAACAAAAGATAAAATCTTTAGAACAATCAATTTCAAATAATTACAGCACTTCACCAAATTATAAATATAGTCCAGTTTCAAATGGTAATGGTTCTACCAGTTTCCTTGAATCAACATCAATGATTGGTCATAATCCAATTGAAAGTGAGTTTGATACTTATAATTTTTATCAAGGTTATAATCCAACTAAAAATAAAGAACCTATAAGAAGAAGAAATTTTGGTCCATTATCTTGGATAACTTTAATTAAAATTGATAATACATTATCTACAATTTGGCAACAATTACATTCAGCAAAGGAGAAAAATAAACAATGTCCAAATATGTTTACCAGTACAAATGGAACTCAAATTGATAAAGATTTTTCAGAAAAAGTTAATGATGAAGAAGGTACAAATGATATGAAACCTTATCGAGAAATGAGTGTTGAAAATCCAACAAAGATTTCAAATTTATCAAAAGAGAAATTGAATGAAAAAGCTGTATGTTTAGGTTTAAGCTTTTATAAAAATGGATTAGATCAAGAATTAGAGTTAGTTGAAAAAATAAGGTTGGTACTTCCAACAAAGAAAGTTTTATGGTTATTATATAAAAGATTTTTCACTCATTTATATCCTGCTTTTGCATTTTTTGATGAAAATGATTTAAAAAGGCAATTGGAAATATTAATTGATAAAGAAAGTTATCAAAATGATTTAATAAATGTTAAAATTGAGAAAAGATTAGATTTTGCTTTCTTAGGGATACTATTATTAATATTAAGATTTAGTTATATATCATTATTTTCATATGATTCAACTATAAATGAATTAAATTTTCAATCTAATGATCCATCACCAGAAGCTCAACTAATAAAATTTTTATTAAATAATCCAATAAGTATTGATGTTGTTACCATCTCCAGATTATGTTTAAATCAGTTTAATATTATGAAAACTTCAAATTTAACTTTATTACAATTAGCAATGTTAACTCGTATGTATCATAATTTAGCACCAGAAGAAGGTGATGGGATAGATGGTGGAGATGCACAAGTTTTTAATTCAATGTTGATTAGTATGGCAATGCAAATTGGTTTACATCGAGAACCAGATAATTATCCTGATTCTTCAAATGATGAAAAATCAAATTATATTGGAAGAAAATTATGGTACCTAATATTAGTACATGATTTAAATAATGCTTTAGAAAATGGTAATATGATTCAATTAAATCCTGCTGGATTTGATACAAATTTACCTGTTTTCAAACCTGGATTAAGTAATGTTGATGATTTAGAAATGGAAAAAGTATCTGTTGGATGTTTTCTGAATTTTCAATCAAGTTATGAAGAAATTTATGAATTATGTCAAATGATGTTTAGAATAAAAGGTAATGTTAATTTAAAACAATTGGCAACTAAAATGGAAAGTATGGAACTTCATTTTAAAGAAAGATTTAGTACAGTTACAGCAAATTATGATTTAAATTCAAATCAACAAGAAATTTTACCATCAACAATTAAATTAAAAATTTTCCTTACTGGTCATTTCTTTTTAACATCAACTTATTTTCATATTTTTAATCATTATGAAAGAAAAGAAAATTTTGAATTGGCTTATTATTATTTAAAAAAAATCTTTGCATTAATAATTGATGAAGTTATGCCATTTTTTTATGAATGTGTATCACATAAACGAAATGTTTTTAAAAATTCAATAGATTTAATTGCAACACCAAAATTTGAAATTATTGGTCATAAATCTTTAGTTATAATATTATCAATTTTATTAAAATTTAAATATGCAATTTATAAATTTTCAAATAAACCAAATCATCAATATAAAATGAATTCAACAAATCAAGATGATCAATATTATAAATTTTTTTATAATAAATTAAATTCTTGTTTAAATTTATTGGTTAAATGTAGAGATATTTTTAGAGATGGTATTGCAAAATTATCTCATAGATATTATTATGCATGGAGAATTACAAAAGCACAAAATTTTTTACAAGCAATATGTGATGATGAAAATTTTATGAAAGATTTTAAACCAAATTATAAAATTGATTTTTTTAATTCGGATATGTTGGTTGAATTTGAATATATTTTAGAAAATGCATTATTAAAGATTAAACAACAAAAGAAATTAAAATCGGTGGTACCATCAAAATCACCTGTTGATTCAAGAGGTTCTTCAATTGTTGATGTAAATGAGTTTAAAACAAATCCTCAAATTGATTCAATTTGGTTACAAATGATGAATCATAAAAATGATAATTTAAATCCAGAACCAACACCAGTTTATAACGATTCATATCAACAAAATTTTCAAGATTTAAATTATGATCCAATTGATTTAAATAATTTTGGAATGTTTGAAAATTTCCCAATTGAAGAAATGTTTAAAGATTTTACATAAAATCTGTATATAGTGTATATATTTATTTTTCATTACCTTCGGTATAAAGTTTTAATAAATCTTGTAATGAAGATTCATCACCTGCTAATTTATTTTGATCCCAATCTACAATCAATGGAGCTTTGAAAACATCTGCAGCTGTAGTTTCTATATTCAGTTCACCTTCTTGTAATCTATTAAATGTATCATAAATTAATTCATAATCCAGTTGACTAAATATTTTATTTGACCAATCTATACCTTTAACAGTGATAGTTTTACCATGATCATAAAAATGAGTTTGTCTATCATTTAAGAATGGGAAACAATTGTGTAAAATAACTTTACTTTGTTCATTCTTTAAGAATTTATCAACAAATAATCGATATTGATCATAAGTTGGAATCTTATCTTGCATTAAATCAATTTGAAAATCATATTTTGGTTTTGATGGTATTGAATCATAAGTTTTCTGTAACACATTATACAATTTGTTTGACAATGGGATCTTAGCATTATGGAAAATGGTGACAGTAGCAGGACTATTTTGTAAACTTCTGAATAAAGACATATTGGTTGTGTTTTTTTTGACCCCCGATTTTCTTATCAGTTTCGTGTCAAAATTTTGTGTCGCGGAAAATTTACAACCACAGTGATCATCATCATCATCATGTGTCGTTTCATGATATACAAGGGGAAGGAACCAATGGTTCTAAGTGATTTATTAACCAAACCAGCTCATTCTATCATAAACCAATCATTTGATTCAAGATTAAGACTAGATCTTAGAAATCCAATAAATGGTGATGGGTTTGGTGTTGGTTATTATACTGAACATACACCATGTTGTTTTAAAGCTATTACACCAGCTTGGAATAATGTTAATTTAAATAATTTATCAAAATCAACTGAATCAAACTTAGTATTTGGTCATGTACGAGCTTCAACTCAAGGTGTTTTATCTGAAACAAATTGTCATCCATTTATGCATAATAATATTATGTTTATGCATAATGGTGGGATTTCAAAATTCGAATTAATAAAGAAAAAACTTATAAATTATATTGATGATAAATATTTTTTATTAATTCAAGGTTCAACTGATTCTGAATGTTCATTTGCATTATTTTTACATATTTTAAATAAATTAGGTTATGGAGATGATGGTGGAATTGTACCTCATAATATTTTAAAAAAAGCTTTATTACAAACTATAGGTTTAATTAGAGATTGGCAATGTCAAGTAACTGATGAACCAAGTTTATTAAATTTTGCTGCTACAGATGGTAGATCAGTTGTTATAAGTAGATATATAACATCATCAACTGATGAAGCTGCAAGTTTACATTTTTCAACAGGATCAAAATTTTATGAATATAATTCAGGATTATTTAGAATGGAAAGATTAAATAGAAATCAAGATGTTATATTAGTATCATCAGAACCTTTAACTTTTGAACGTGGTGATTGGTTATGTGTACCAACAAATACAATAATTACAATTACAAATAAAAATACAATTTTAATGCATCCAATTGAAGATCAATTTTATAATACAAATGAAAGATCATCAGGTTTAGCAATGAGTAAAGGTTTAATGAATGTATATTAACTATTACTTGAAGATCTTTTTAAAGAAGTATCTTCTTCTTCGTTATCATCATCATCATTGTCATTATTATTATCATCATTTCTATCATCGTCATCTTCTCTATCCTCTACTTGTTCTTCATCATCATCACTCGAATCATCTTGTGGTGTATTTGTCAATTGTTGTGACATATAATTTAAATGATCATCTTCAAATACTAACCCAGTTTTAACTTCTTCTATTATTTCTCCTAACCCTTCTTCAAATGTATCTTCATCTCCACCTAGTATTGCATTATATTTTTCTCTTGTATCATATAATACATGTGATACATAATCTTCCCAAACTTCACTTTCAACTTTTTCATTAATTAAATCACTAAGGGAATTTGGATATAATTGAACAAATTTAACAACTTCTTCAGCTATTAATGTTAAATGACCCATAAATCCAAGTCTTAAACCATTTGTCTTTTCATAATCATCACATAATTTTTGACCTTCTATTATTTTATTTGTTAAATCACCTTGAGCAAATAAATCAATTGCTAAAAATTTATTATATCCAATATCCATTGAACCATTTAATATTTGTTGTACTATATCAAATACAACATTATGTAAAAAATTATTCCATGGAAATTTAAAAAACATTGATAATATATTACTTACAATTTGTGTATCATATAATGCAACTTTTAAATAATCTCCAATTACAGGATTATTTCTAATTTCTTCTTCTGTATGATTTACATTTTTTTCTTCATGTTCTTTTATTTCATGTTCCATTATAATAACTTCATTATATTTAAAACTTACAGGATCAAATTCTTTCATTTTATTTCTTAAATCATCTCTTTCTGAAACAACATCAAATCCTTTTGGATCATTTAATAATGCCATATTTGAACAATGTAATAATTCAGCAATTAATTCACATATTTTAAATCTTTCAAATCCTAAAGGTTCAATATCTCCAAATGGTGTTTTTAATTTAGCTTCATCTTCTTTAATTAATAATTGATTAAATTTATCAATATTACTTCCAAATACTTTTAATAAATGTCCTAAATATATTGGATCTCTCCCAGTTGGTGGATGAGATTCTAAAGTTATATATAATACAGGTAAAACATCATAATCTGAATTATTTTTTCTAATAATTTCAATAATTATACCAACACCATTTGCTAATGCATATCCACCTTTCAACATTTGATTACATAATTTGGTCATTGATTCTTCATTAACTAATTCTCTTGTTAATTCATTAGGTCCTATACAACTATTATCCGTTGATGAATTTGCACTAATTGTAATTATAGCTTTAATAACATCCAGTGATTCTTCTAAATTATCTAATAATTGTTCAATTAAATTTTGATTTTGTAAAAAATCAATCATACCAGTAGAATTATCTGGTTTATCTATCGATATTAATTTTAATAAAAAATCCATTAATGGAGGATTTGATAAATGCTTTATAAATTTTTTAACTAAATTTGGTTCATTCTCAATTAAATATGTAATCATCTCATCACACTTCATATCTAGCAAATGTTCCATTATCTTCATGAAATATTTGGATAAATTGATATTCAACGGTGAGTCTAATATGTTCCATAGTCTATTTAAATTACTCGTTGATTCCATGACTGTATCTGTTAATGACCATACATCTGCACTCAAGATTTCTGCAGCTAATGTTGCTCTTTTCTCATTGATATCCTCTTGAGTCTCTCCTTCCTCTTCTTCATCATCATCTTCTTCTTCTTCTTCTTCATCATCATCTTCATCATCATTATCTTCTTCATCATCTCCTTTCTTATCAGCCTTATCTTCTTTCTTAATTTCTTCTTCCTCTTTGGGAAGTTCCTTATCCTCTGGTATTTTACCTTCATCAATCACCAAATCCACCAAATATTTAATAACTGGTTCTTGTCTTAAAAAATCCAACAATACAGGGTTATTACTCAATAATTCTTGTAATAAATCATTTTCTTTCAACAATTTCAACAATGTTTCAAATTGATCACTTTTTTCATTCTCCAATAAAGTGGATATATTAGATAACGATGTAAAACCATTGCTAAATTTCCAGAATGACCCTGACATAATATTCTAAAGTTGTTGTCAGTTCTTTATTACTGGAAATCGTGAATTTTTTTTCTTAAAGCTTAAAAAAAAAAAAAAAAAAAAAAAATTATTGAACAAAAAAAAAAATCAAAAGAAAAAAAAAATTGAGAAAATTGATTAGAGAAAAAAATTTCATCATCAATAGAGATTATGTTTAAAAGGTTTTTAACCACAACTACCTCATCAGTAGTATCATCACCAAGTAATTTGTTGAAGTTGTCATCAAATGCTTCTAGAGATTTATACGCAATTGCAAATATTAATAATTTACCATATCTTGTGAGAAAAGGAGATTTAATATACCTACCATATAAATTGAAAAATATACAAGTTGGTGATTCAATTAATTTGAAGAAAATAACTACATTGGGAACACCAAGTTATACATATAATGATAAAGATGGCATACCTCAAGATTTGTTTGAATTGAAAGCAAGTTGTGTTGAAATAACTCGTGAACCTTTAAGAGTTAAAATTCATAAAAAGCAAAGATGTAGAAGAACAAAAAGAATATATGATGAACCACTACAAACTGTCTTACGAATTAATGATTTAAAATTAACTGAATAACCTTGTTAATAGCTATGTATAATGTAAATAAATATTCATAAAAGATTCAGTCTAATAAATTGTGATATCTGGTGATGATTACAATATTCTGCTACACTTAACTATCAACTGTTGAAACTATAATGGCTAATATATTCTTCGATAATCATTTCATATCTTCACCACATAAAATCGGATAAAAGGAATTGACCTTGGACTAATTTCACCACTGGGTAAGTATATTTCATCTTGCAATTGGCCTCCCTAATGACTTCTTCCATTCTATTATTATGCGTATAACTATATTGTGAACAATTGCAAGCTTCCCAATGTTTGAAACACGTTTTTTGAAAAGATTTGAACTGTTAGATTCTCGATTGTTTCAAAGATACTCAATAAAAACAACATTATTCGCTTGAAAACAATTGTTTGCTCTAGCTCACTAGTTCTAATGCCAAATATTGTAGCAGCTGTGAGTATTCCCAAATTTTTAGCAAGACCACTCAAGTTCACAGCACAATTTCCATTCTGATTTCTATGATGCTCCCAACACCAATTGCATTGATTCATTAATTCTCCACCAGCTGAAACCGAAGCATATGTAAAACCACCCCAAATAGTTGGTTTTTCTATTTCTTGAAATAATGAAGATAACAATCCAGATGTTGAACTGTCTGGTTTATCACTACCATCGCCATCAACTGTTTTTAAATAACTTGTAACAGCATTATTTAATGAGACAGCCAAACAAAGGTAGCAAAAGATTGTTGAAAAACTAACAATATGCATATCATTCAACCCTTATAACCTATACTGGTATTTTTTTTTTGATTCGTTTTTTTGTCGCAGTTAAAATGATTATTTCTCCCAGGGTTGAAAAAATGTTTTTGCAACCACTTGAAACTGGCCGAATGTTAACATTTATTCTCAAACAGGTCTCTTCAACATATAAATCTTTAAATATGCAGTTCAATTGAACTATTACTACTGGTTGAATCTAATTTGATGAAACCAACAGTTAGTTTCTGAGGTTGTCTTCGTGACATAACAACAAGTAGATATCTTGACAGAAAATTGCCAACTTAGATATAAAATAAATAAACCTTACAGTTTTTACTAAAAAGAATTGAGTAATAAAAGTTATATTTGAAATTACTAGAACAAGTTACAGAGGTTATTAGAGTAAAAAATGTAAGCTTTCGTTTTTTAATTCCTTAAAAAGGGCAAAATTAAAAATACTTTTCAATTATCTAGTATCTAACAATGCATCTAACAAATGTTATATGTTTAAAGTTTATATATCCGTTTGTATAAAAATCAATAATTTGATCTTAATTAATTAATTAGTACGGAGTCAAGATTTTTTCCGCAGAAAAACAATAAAATACACAAAAATTTATAAAACCTGAATTTACTCTTAAAACGCGTTTAAACTTTAACGACTTATTTTAGTGTTCTTAATAATTCAATGAAAGTATATAAGTAACCAATTTAATAACATATAATGATTGAAAGTCAAAAATTCGATGATTTTTAAACTTAACATTATTTGGCGAAAAGCGCAATAAATTTTAGATTCCAACTTCAATACTCAAGAAGAAATCGCGCATTAGTCTTTGAGCAAAATATAGAACACAAAATAAGAAAGATATCATGTTTGAAAGAATCTTGATCTACTTTTATTGGTTAGATCATAAAATAATCTACCTTCTCTGTGTCAAAGTATGTACTTTTGAATCTTTGAAAATTATACAAAAACATGCTGGAGTAGATTTGAAAGTTTGGAGACTCTTCCATAAGGATAATTTTTAAAACAGCCACATAACTTGAGCGCTTAGCCAAGATCACAAAATACACAATAAGAGCTACAAACCTTTGAAAGATTGAAGTTTAAAATTAGACACAATTTTTTTAATTCAAAAGAATGGAAAGAATAGAAAATCTTCATAATTAATCACGCTGAACTATCATCAATTACAATGTTAATGTTATTAATATGTTACAGCTAGCTACTCAGCGCTTTTATTCCATAATTTCATTTTGTAAGTTATATATAGCTTTGTTACAACTCTGGCTTAGTCTATTAACAAATATGTTTTTTTTCGGAGGAAAGGATTGATTATGATGAATATCGCTTATTTGCGAAAGTACACGTACGATAGATGCTAATGAGTTTTTTCACATAGATAATTTTAATAGACAATTATTCAGTACATTTCAATTAAATTATTAACTGTGATTAAAACGATAGTTATTTCACAAGTACCAAAGTATGAAATACAATTAACAAATTACAATTAATCACTTACACGAATATCAGAGAATTTTTCTGCTGAATTTTATTATCAACTTAATTGAGCTTTTATTATCAGCATGAGTAACTCAGAAGGTAGTCCATTAACTACGGAACAGATGTTTCAACAGATGATGAATGAACTTCGAAACTTGAGAGCCGACATAAATCTGATCAATGAAAGGGTAAATGTTATCGAAAGTAGAGGGAATCCAGCCGTTAAAATTGATGATTCAATTAAAGAGGAAGTCAAAGAAGAAGTTGAAGATGAAATTGCGGTGGAAATTGCAGAAGCTGGTGTCGAAGAATCAAAGGGACGCGTTGAACAAGATTTGGGACCTGCATTGAAAGAGAAATTTGATAAATTAGAAAATCGTGAAGGTCAATTATTGGATCATCAAAACAAGTTAGCGAATGAACTTGTTAATGAGAACGCTAACAACTATGAGGCTCAAAATGATTTGGTGAAACAAAATGAAATTAGACCGAAAGTAATGATGGAGTTAAAAAAGGAGATTGAAGGAATCAAAAAAATCTTAGCGAATCGAATTCCAAACGTTAATGTTGAGAGAATCACAATTGATAGTGAATTGGCTGCAGATACTGAATCTATGAATCGAAATGCTTTCTCAGATGAAAAATTGAAATTATTTCTTAGTGGATTTACTACTGAGCAACCATCATTTTACGCTCAAAATATTAACAACAGAGTTCCAGATGTTAAAGAAAATTTAATTATTACTGGTAGAAGAGATGTAAACATTATTTCAAAGTTAAGAGAAATTGATAGGTTTTTGAGACTTCAACGTGTTGCTTATGATTCATGGTCTTTACATTTAGCATTTTATTTAGCTGGTGATCTTAAAGCTAGTTATGAAACTTTTGAAAGAGATTTTGTTAAAAATAACAAGGTACCATCTTGGATTGATTCGATTAAATTTATTTATAGAGCAATTAATGTTTCTAAATTGAATTTGAAATTGTATGAAGAATTGAGAGAACTATAACCTGCGCCTGGTCAAAATGTTGCAGATTTTATATTTGAATTTGAAGATAAAAATCGAACAAATTCACCTATTTCAAGAATCGTTTTATTACTGCTAGAGCTAATCTTATATCTATATTGGACAAGGATTTTTAAAAGTTGAAGAGTTTGAAAAATGTTGAAAGTTTAAGTGAACAACAATTGTTTTCAGAATTAGGATCTTCATTTGATAGTTCACAATCTAGAAGCTCAGAAGTTCATAATGTATAATGTTGGTAACAATTAAATTTACAAGTTGGTTATTAGAACAACAAGTAAAAAATGGGTGAATATTCTACATTTTATGCTAACAAAACTAATAATTATAATCAAAATTATTGAAACAAACCAAATTATTCCGGTGGCAATGGAGGTGATAACTACAGTAACAATAATAATTACAATAATGGTAATAAGAATTATAAAATTGCCAATAATAATAATAATAACAGAAGTTTTGGCATCAATAATATTATTTAGCAATATTATTGAAAGTAGGTAATCTAAGAATAATTCTTCTTTCAATTACATGAGCTACACCAGAAGCAGTAACAGCTTTAAAAGGTTTAAAATTATCATTTTCACCCATGATTTCAAAAATTGTATTAAATTTTTTTTTCTAACTATTATTATTCTGTGACAATTTTGCATAAAATTTTGGAAAAAACGGTCACTTTTTCTAAAAAGATTTTAAATCAGGGGATTTGAATCACTTTTTTTGTCAACATTTTTTTTTTAAAATCAAATTTTAATATCAAAGCAACGAATCGTAACATTTACAATTTTGGACTTTGTAAATTGTCAGAATATAATATACTTTTACATTTTTTTAATGTTTTTCTTAAACGACATTTTAATATTACGACACAAAACGACAATATTCAATTTCAACAACACGACATTCATTCAGATATACCTTTTATCAGATTATGATCCATCACAAAACACAACTATATTGTCATCAGACAATTCAGATGTCTCAGATAACTTGGATATAGTCATGAAATTGTTTGATCCATTTGCTAGCATTGTTACCGGTCTCATTGCATCTGTACAAGAAGGCAATTCATAATTATACTATACGTCAATTTGTTTCAAACAAAATAAAACAAATCATTCTATTGATATACATTATAAGAACCCCATGGTAGATGAGTCTACCAAATTGTATGAATTTATTAGAAATATTATAAATGTTGTAGTCAAATCAGAATGATCAGATATGATTCAAAAAAAACCTTCAGGAAGAATGCTGTCTTAAATTTAAAAAAAATTAGCTAGTTATAATAAGCTAATAAAGTGAGCTAAGAAAATGCGGAAATTCATAATTTTTTGTAAGCGAATTGACTAAATGAATTTTGCAAAATGTACCATGTATTAATCATCCGGAAACAAGATGTTAGTTCACAAAATTCAAGATAAAAAATTGTTAACTCCTACCAAGTATTAATCATCCGGAAACTAGAAGTTAGTTTTCAAAATTCAAGATGAATTATTGTTTACTTCTTGTTATTGCACAACAAAATTTATGATGTTGCACTATATTGTTAAAGGTTAGCAACTTACATTGTCTTTTTAGTTATCTGCTGATTAAATAATTAATTATAAAAATAGCGAATTAAAAAGTTGAAGCTAGAATTACGAGTGGTGAGCATTGTTACCATACCGTCAACAATGGAACTATGGCTCAATTGGGGGCACATTTCTTTAGATACATGTACGTTGCGGTTGATTATGAAACTCAACGTATTGGTTTTGCACAATTGAAAAATACAACAGAAACAAATATTGTATCTTTTTAAGTATGAAAAATATTGAATATACATAATCTGGTGAGTTATCAGTTGTTTCTATTTGATCACCCTATTTTTTATTTAAATTTATATTAAAAATTCAGCGTAAACAAGTCAACTGATTTTGTCTTACATCACTGTTTAATAATCTAAACTTAAGCTGTTTTGATTAGGTTTTTTTTGTATGAATCAGGCAAATTTGAGGAGATACAACAAACTAGCCGTAGTATAGGGCCGGAAATAAATTGTACTCAGAATATAGATGCTTTTCCCTTATACTTATATTCCGATACAACTCATAATAAATGGTTTAATTTTTTTTTTTTTATCTAGTTAATATAATTTTTAGTTTTTTTAACTC
Organism: Insectozyma xiaguanensis; assembly: GCA_030555925.1. NCBI lineage: Eukaryota > Fungi > Ascomycota > Pichiomycetes > Serinales > Debaryomycetaceae > Insectozyma > Insectozyma xiaguanensis. Next base: position 297 of record JANIVQ010000081.1, on the reverse strand, counting down.
AGATTCTGTATAATTTAGAATCCTAGGTTTTTTTTTAAAAAATGCTTCAAAAATCAACTTCAATAATTGCATAACGTTTTTCAAACATACCAAGCTCAGAATATGAACTACACAGTAAAAATTATGGAGAATGCTGGCACTATGAGCTAAATAAATTTAGGCGATTTTTTTATTAGAACTTGACCCAAACATCAATATTTAAGTATATATTAGTAGTATTTTAAATGTCAAACCAATACGTAATTCTATTATAAACAACTTTAATAATTAAATGTATTTTTTAATTAACTTGGAAAT
>JANIVQ010000080.1:0-28711 GCA_030555925.1 Insectozyma xiaguanensis | reverse complement strand
CAACTTGTTCCTTCTTATGTTTGAAGGATAAACGCTTAAACAATCTTTTTAACTTGCTCTTTACCTTAGAGAACGCATTTGGAGCGTCATCATGAACTCTTGATGAATCTTGTGATCTCTTTGTAAACTTCATATTGTTGTGTAAATAAAATATATTTTCCGATATGGAACACAAATAATTTAAATTTTTGCAGCTAATAATATTTGGGTAGCGCACATAACAAAAATTAAGTATGAAACCCATAACAAATTTCAGTAATTTAATATGATTGAAGCTAAGTTGAATATGATAATTATCTGCATCAGTAAGCTAGTAGAAACAATCAATGTAAGCTGTGACAAGTTATCTCTTGAAACCACCAAGAAAGTATGAGTTATTTAGGCAAGTTTTAAAATCTTATTTGCTAGGTTAATCTCAATTGAATCCACTCTAATGATCGATTTTAACTAAACATATTAGCATTGTAATAATTTACATTCTCAAATTGGTTAGTTTAAATGGTTCATCAACAAATTATTTGCTATTTTCAAGTGTATCAGAATTTCGTTACAACATAACTACAGGTATCAGACTAACAAATGATCTGTAAAATAACTCAGTTCGTATATCTTGTAAATCTAATTTTTCATGCTTGATACAATTCTTTGATAATATTTGATAATTTTTTCATTTGATCTGTGTAATCAAACACTTGATGCAACCTAAATAAGCCAAGGTAGTGATGCATATACTAAATCAATATCATCAATCTCCATTTGTAAACAGATCAAATTTGTAATTGTAAGTTATTGCATAGTATTTCCATTTAATGCATCGATTCAAGCATAGCACTTCCTATATACCACCCTTGTAAGAAATATGAATTGAACTTAATAAATTGACCATAGGCTCTTAATCAAATCCAACTAATATGCAAAAAAATCAAGCCAATAATATTAATAATTGAAGTCAATATGATTACAAAGATGTTTCAAGTCATAACCACAACAATAGATCATCATGTGACATTTTGACATCTATTTATACCAAAATTGAATGAAAAAGTGTGTTTAAACCGATTTCTTACGGAAAGTTACAATACAACAAGATTACCAATGGCATGTTAATGTAAATTTTGAAATTTTATCTATCTAGTAAGAATCCCTGCAATCATTCAATTTTGGAAAGTTTGATGTAAAAAAAATTATAAACCGTGTATTACTAAAACCCAAGATTCATACTTCATTATTTTGTGATAATTATGATCAATTGATTGTAACCCCGGAGTAATGAAAACTTTCAAAAAAAAAATGATTTTGGTTGCCTCGAGTCACTTGTCAAGCTTCCACTCCAGATACCACATGAAAGTACCACTAATTAATCAAAATTCCAGTCAAGTAATTCACCTTTCGAGTTATATATAACGTTGTCATCTGTTTAAACCATTTAGTAGATCTAAAATAGCGTAGTTATATTTTATTAATTTTTTTTTCTAAATACTTGAGTTTCTCGATTTCTTTTGCTTACTAAACGTCCAACAAGATTCAGCTCAATAAATAAATATATATTATGTTAGGATTAAAAGTTAAACAGTGACTATAAAGTATACACTTGAAATTTCATAACATTTCAATTGTATGGTTGGTTGTTCAGATTTATCATCAGTAAAAGACTGCTAAAGAATATAAAATATTGGCTAGTGCTGGATTTCCTTTGGGTAATATGGAGAGTGAAAATGTTTTCATCATTAGATTTTAATAGCTCAGTAGCTAAAGAAGGTTATTTGAAATGCGTTACAACTGGGAAAGTAAAACTATAATTTGAAAGTTTTTAAATTTAATCCAATTTTTTGTATTTACATTGTATATTGACTATATACATATATTTTTTATGGTTTAAATATATACATTTACTACCAATCTTACTTTCTAAAAAAGCTTTGTTTGTACAATCATAAACCATGCTGTCTTCGAAATCAAAAAAACCCAAGGATTTGAAAAGCACCATGTCGGAAATTTACAGTATTTAGCAAAGCCTTAAGTAAAATTTACCGAAATTCTCAAAATTAACGTTTAAGGTTACGTCTGATAGCTTATGACAACAGCAATGCTTATAAAGTAGTTTTTTACTGTGGTTACATTGGATTTAAAGGTAGAGATTAAGAAAAAGTGTGATTTGGTTCAGATAACCATTAGATAATCGTTTTTAAATTGAATAGAAGGATAGAGTGAGTATCATTTGTATGAGTATCAATTATTTTGGCTTGTAAAATTTTAAATAGAAAAGTTTAAAATCTAAAACCAATGCTGTAAATCTTTGAACACCGATTTTCAAATACTAGGCTTTGTCACAGAAGAAGCTGAAGATGTAATTGAATTGAGTATGGGTTAAGAGTAGCAAGCAAGACAATCAAAAAAACCAATTTTCCACCTAAAAAATAAACCATTGTTGAAATGATTCAAGGGTGTCATTAATATAGTATTGTTCAATTTTACTATATAATCCTAGACCCTGAATTGATACGTAAAAAAAGAGGTTAAAATTCACATATTGTTCACAAAGTACCCACACTTTGATAATTAAATAACTCCAAACAGATTAAATAGAGATATTAAATAGTAATTTCCATTCTATATTTCGTTTGTTGTTATACAACTAATTTAGATGACATTTCAATGATTTAAACACGATATTTTTAAATTGCAATTTGATATTTTGAAAAATGTAAATGAAGCTCGTGTTATAAACGCGAGGCATTTGGTTTGAATTAGGGGTTGTGAAACAAAGTTTGTTCCACTCTCATTTCTCTTCCATTTTTTATTTACTTTTTTTGTATTAATCTAAGTTGAAAATTTGTTTTTACGATATTTTAGTTAGCATGGATCAGTCAGTTAGCTAGGATTAACTCTCATGATTACCTTGATACAAATAATTTGTTAACTTGATTGATTGATTTTGTATGACTTTGATCAACCGGTAGCGCAGAACAACAAAGAACCTAATTTGAACAGTGCATAGCAATCATAACTAAAATTAATGTCGAACTATTTCCGTTTTTGATCATGAAAGTAAATAACAATGTACCTCAAATTTTGTAATATATAAAGAGGTTATTATTCTCTAAAATTTGGAGATCAAGAAATTTTCAATATTAAAAATTCACAATGTCAGACTTAGGTAGAAAAAACGTTTCAGATAAAATCACCGAAGGTTTAAAACCAGAAAGTGAAAAATCATATTTAGAACAAGGTAAAGAAAAAGTTACTGATACTCTTGATAAATTTGCTGCCAACACAACTCCAGATAATCAAAAATCATTCACTCAAACTGTTTCTGATCATGTTCAACAAGGTCATGACGATGCTTCTTCAGCTGTGAAAAAAGATGCTGAAGCTGCTAAAGGTGAAGGTCACACATTAGCTGAAACTGCTCAAGAATACCTTGATATTGCTAAAGATAAAGCTTCAGAAGCTGCAGAATATGTTTCAGGTGTCATTGGTGGAGCCACAGAAGGTGCCAAAACTGGTGCTGATTCTACCAAAAAATAGTTGTATATATATCTCAATATATAGTAATTGATGAAAATTGATGTAATGATACTTAATTTGTTGTTAAGTGAACTTTTTTAAATTTCTTCGCAGTGGTTAATTTTGTCATCTCATCAAACAAAAGTCATAATGGTCAAACAAGTTAAACCTAGTGCACAACAGCAATATAGCATTGACGATCAGGAAGACTTTTACAGTGATGGAGATGAGGACTCCACATCAAGAGTGTTTAGTTTGAAAAAGCAGACGAATTTGACAAACATGTTAGCTGATGATGATGATGATGATGATGATGATGATGATGATGATGATGATGATGATGATGATGATGATGATGATGATGATGATGATGATGAACAAGAAACAGAGGGAGAGCAAGAAGAAGATGAAGATGAAGACGAAGAGAAAGATGAAGATGAAGAGAAAGAGTATGAGGACGAGCTTGAACTATCCAAAGCTGAACAATACAAAGACGAAAACTTTGATTTTCACGAAGATCAAGTAGTTGAGAGCAAAAGGTCACAATTGAATGTAAAATCAGGTAACATCAACAAGAAGCTCAAAAAACTAAGTGTCAAAGAATTAGAAAAGGAACAAAGACGAATAAAAAAGACAGGTGTTTGTTATTTATCCAAAGTTCCTCCTTATATGAAACCAGCCAAACTTAGATCTATTTTATCAAAATTTGGCGACGTTGATAGATTATTTCTTAAGCCAGAAGACTCAGCCATTCATCACAAACGAGTTAAATATGGAGGTAATAAAAAAAAAATGTTTACTGAAGGTTGGATTGAATTTACTGATAAGCGTGATGCCAAACTTTGTGCTGCTACATTAAATGGAAATAAACTTGGAGGTAAAAAAACATCATATTATTACGATGATATCATTAATATTAAATATTTGTCAGGATTCAAGTGGCATGATTTGACACAGCAAATAGCAAAAGAAAACGATGTAAGGCAAGCAAAATTAGCCATGGAGATATCACAACAAAACAAATTAAATAAAGCTTTTATTAATAATGTGGAAAAATCAAAATTGATTTCCAACATTCAAAGGAAAAGAAAAACCAAAGAGCTAAATAATGATGATGATCAAATTAGAAGAAATTTTAAACAGCGAAAGATCACAAGCACTAGAAGTGATGCAGCAGAGGAGCTTAAGGAAAGATACAAGCCAAATAATAAATTATCAGACGTTTTGTCTCATGTATTTTGATTTTATAGATTTAATAATTACGATAACAAGGTTTTCGTTGGTTTGCGACGATTTTTAAAAGCTCTTTTATTACTCAATTTTGCTAAAAAGTCATATCGTCTTTGAAGCTCCAACCTTGAGGTGCAACCTAGTTCTGCTCTTAATAAAGAACTATTTATTGCCTGGTGCCTATCAATTTCAGTCAGATGAACTATCTTCCGCAATTTCAACCATTTATTGGATGGCCACCATGTTAAAATCAGTTTTTCATCTTCAACTGCCGGAGTTTCATTGCTGACTGGTTGTACTGGATGAGTAGGTGCATGTAATTCATTACCAGGTTCTTGATCTAGTGGAATTGAGTTTTCCTTAAAATTTGAATCAAACTGTTTTCCCTTTTGTTCATAAAATGATTGTAAGGTATTATCTATTCTTTCAAATAGAATATCTCTAGAATTTTTGTCATCAACAGACTCATTGTGATGCAGAATATTTGGTGGTTCAACTGTTATGGGTGGTTGACTCGAACCTTTAATGTGAATATCGATTCCACTACGCAATTCCAATTCTGATTCCTTACGACTTTCGTCTTTATTTCTGTTAGACTCTTTCGTTTTGACAGGTGAACGTAGGTAAGATGGTATAAACTCAGCCGTAGTTGTTTTATTTTTTAAAGGACTACTTCTAAATCTGGTGTAATTCCTATTCTTCGAAATTAATTTCGTAATACTTCTTAATGGAGTTTCGACATCTGTTTCATCAAATTCTTCTTCATCGGTATTCCGTGGAGGAGTTTCGTTATTCATTAAATTGATATCAATGTATGTAGAAACATGCAAATAGTAATTTTTACTTTGAGAGTTTTTTTTTTTTTTAATGCAATTTCTAGTTATTCATTTCTTTCTTTTACACAACTAAATCATTTAGTAAATCTTTCTCAAAAGCATCATAATCAACCGGGGTTAGCGAATAAGTTCTTTCGTAATTGATAAAGCTGAGTGAATCAAAGTATAGTCTTAATTGTGTGATCAGATCAATACTTTTTATATTTTTCAATAAAGGTTTCAATGGACTACCCAAATGATCTATTTTAATTGGTTCATCTTTCAAAATTGTAAGATCTTTTCTTGATGAAATCTGATCAATTATCAGAGAGGAGTTTGTTGTATCATTCTCGTTAATTACATCCAACCCAATATTAACAAACAACCACTTATTTAAATTGAACTCATCGTAATTGAATATGAGTAGCTGATCCAATAATTTGCAGCCAAATAAAGCATAATCTAATTTATCTCTTGGTAATGATAATAAATCCTTTGTAGAATCAACTTTGATTGGGTGAAAAACTAACATTAATTCATGAATAATCAAATTCCATTTAGTTAATAAATGCAACTCACTAAATTTCAACACTATGGATCTAAAAAGTAAAATAACAGAACTTTTGATTATATCAGGGCAATTATTTTTCAAAATTAACTCAATTTTTTCAAACAAACTTTCAAAATATTGTAAAAAGAAATCCATAGGTTGTATTAAAATTAAAAAACTGATCCTCTTAATTATGTTAGCTTTAGTTTCTATTTCTGACATTTCATTCCAAACAAATAAATTACTTGGTGAAGTAGTGGACGACGAATTGAGTTTTAAAATCAAATCTTCAAATTTTTCCTTATCATTCGTAATCCACAACTGGAAAATAGACCACCAAGAATTATTAAGTTTCAAATTAAAAAAATGATTACTCATGAATACATCACAAATCGTAGCTTTCCAAGATTTGGTAATGCAACTCTGACCAACAACATTTATCAACTGTAAATCATCATCATTTATATCTAATATTTTTTTCAGTTTTGTTCTTGGCACGATGAAACTTGAAACAATAAAATTTGTCAAAATTTCTGAATCGTTAAGTACTGTATCGACAAAAGGTAAAACATGACTTAAAGCTATTAAATTTTCTTTAGATTTGTAATTGTCTTTTTCATTATTTGTGTTAACAATTATTTGTTGAGCAATTTTCATAAAAACATCCGCCAAATCTTTTAGTTGTTTTAATTCTGTGCTCTTTTGATTATTTAACTTTGATGCTATTATTTTACATAACTGCAAACAACTTGAAAGGATTTCATTGAAGTTATCGAAAGTACTGATGATTGTTTTAAAAAAAGCAATGGTTTGATTCCAAATGTCTAATACCACATCATTGTCAACAAATTCATAGAAATACACCAAAAAATTAATTGTTATACTTGCAGTAATTTGATTATTCAAAATCGATTTCTTTAATTTAATATTTTCTTCAGGTTTACATTGTAAAATAATGGAATCATATAGTGTTGTTATTGTAGCTTGTGATCTTCCTCCGTCTAAAATATTTAATAATCTTGTTTTATTTGAATTCAGCTCTTGAATTTCAACAAGTGATAAAATCACTTCTTGCCTTTCAAGTTCAATTAAAGATTCTAATAGCTTTTTTGTTTTAAATTTCAACTTGTGGGCAACATGAACTAAACTCCTTTTGGAGTACAAATTGTTACCGATGGGAATATCATGTTGAGAATCTGACCAAGCCCAAACTTTATAACATGTATGAACAACATCATGAAAGACAACGTGCATTGAATAGAATTTGTTGTCTTGTAACGATTGATTTGAAGGAGACTCAATTTGAAATACACCCAGTATCATTGTATTAATAAACCCATTTTCAGGAAGATTTTGTTTTTCACGGGGCTTATAAGAAGTCATTAAGTAGCTATGACTAACCGACATCAAATCATCTAACCCATCAAACAATATACAAAGTGAACTTTCAAAATCATCCATATTTTCGAAAAACAGCCATGTGGCTAACAACTCAAACAGTTTTTCAACTTTTTTGAGTAGAATATTACTCAACTTGATCAACACATTGAAAACAGATTCTTCAAACAAATATAATGACTTGATTAATAATGACACCCATTTTTGAAGCAAATCAGCTGTTTTACACTTCTCAATACCCAAAGATATATAATCTATCAATAATGAATCTTTACCTAATTCTTCAACATGCAACAAATTTAAATTCAATCCTGAATTACTTGCTTTTTCTAAAAGGTCAAATATACAATCCAAATATTTAATTAATATTTTTTCAAATAATGTTATTTTATCGTTGAATTTTAAAAAATCAAGTGAAAGTGAAATTAACTTACTAAAGATATTATGAAAATCTTTTTCAGTACCATTAGACAAATGCTGAATTAGTTGTAGACAATCATATACACAATAGTAATAATGATAACCAAAATCAGAATCTTCTAAATTAATGTCATCAGCAAATTTTAGTTTAAGAAAGCGACTCAATATGTGTAGCAACAACGATTTGTAGCTAAATGATTCATCATCAAATAACCCAGTTAGTTGAGAGTCAATAGAAACAAACTCATTAGATAAGCTTTCTTTCATACCCCTTTGATTCAGATTAAAAACTTTCACAATATTGTTTAAATGATATGAAAATTGATTCAAATCATCTTGTGATTTGATAGCATCAGATTCCATTTTTATAAAATCAAAATTTAATATCGGATTCACAAATAAGGTTAAAAGTTTATTTGAGCCTCCAGTTTTAATAATTTCTTTCAAAAATTCAGAAATAGCTAAATAAGAAACCGAGTGTTTGTCATCCAAATCATCAAGAAGCATTCGAAATGGTCGTTCAAGCAAAAAATCAGCATCTGGTAATGAATTCGAGTTAATCCATAATGTTTTCAAGCAACGAACACGTTCCAATTTTGGAGTAGCTTGAAAAAGTCCAGTTATACATGCTTCAACCTTATACAACGAAAAACATTCTTTTAATTCGTATGCTGCTTTAACAGTTTCAACTTGATAATTTGCAGGCTGTGACGATTTTATAGAAGCCCACATATTAGCAAGTAAATTTTCAATAAAATGTTCTTGTTGAGAATTAGTTAAAAAAGCTTGTAATTGATTAGCAAGTAAAGCTATACTCAAAGTGTTTGCCAAATAATTATTCAGTTTGTCTTTTGGAAATAACATGATTTTATCAATAAATAAATTTAGATTCCAAAATTTTTGAGTTATGATTGAAACTTCAGCCCATAAAGCATTTAATATTTCACTTAATTTGAAACAATAATCATTGTTATATAAATTGTCAACATATAATTCTTCAGCAAGCTTTACCAAAAGACTTGTTATTACTTTTTTTGAAAATGGGAATTCAATATCTTCATTTTTTTGATTGCAAAGATACCAATTTTGAATCAACAAAATAGCATTAGTATTTTCCTCATCTACATTGCAAAGACTTACATTAAACATTTCTCTAGGTATCAAATGCATCAATGATTTTATAATTTCTAGTTTTTTACTTGAAATATGAGGTTTTGATAATAAAATTATCAATGAAAATGCGGCATGAATGGCAACAAGCTCTTCATCGTTTACATTGAATTCTTTTAAAACAAAGTCAACAATATTTAATAAGTTTTCATCATCATCATTTACCATACTATAAATGTTAGCCCACACGTTAAAAGAATCAATAGTATTAAAATAAGCCAAGCCTGAAGCCATAACTTCTTTATTATCACGATTTTGATACAAAGCTACCAATAAGGGAGTATAAATTTTTGGAGTTAAAGCTTTACTTATTTCCCATTTATCCATAATCAATGGTAAGGATATTTTAAAAGCATTGATCAAATCAATCATCAGTTTCGATTCTATAAGCCTTTTCAAACCATTAAATAATTCCTCACAAGCAAATTTCTCAAAATATTCAAATCTTGTTAAACCCTGTTCAGTTTCAGTTTTATTGTCTGGACCTAAAATGTAATTCCAGAGTCTTCTATTTAAACTCATGTCTTTTTTCAATGTAATCTCACAACAAGCCATAATAAGTAATTTTTTATCTTTTGCAGATATTCTAGAATTGATGACTTCACTATCAAGAGGAAGATGGGATAATAATAAATCAAAGAAACCCCTGACAACGACAATATCCTTTGTTTTGTTGGGATCAACAGCAACAATAAATGATCTTACTAATAACCCAGCTTCCGGTACCAAACAAAGTTGTGCTTCTTCTGAAAGAACATGGTTTCCATTGTTATCTTTAGAACTTATAAAATGAGGAAGACGTCTTATGCACCAATTTAAAGCTCCCAATCTTTTCTCTGGATTACCAATTATACAAATAAATACAGTTTGCCAAAATTGAGAATCATTATTAATTTTAATTTTGTAGTTATCCAACAAATCAAAAAAATCGTCAAAAGCCTCCGAGTTTTCATCATCCAAACTTGAAAATAAACTTAATATCACTGGTTGTAACACATTTTTCAAACTTTGATGATCTAATTTTGTCAAGATAACATTTTTTAATATTTTCAACAATTGTGGTTTTACCAGTATTGAAGAATAAGCTGTTAAAGGTAAAAGTCCCGGTAACCACGTGTTTATTTTATGATTAAGTATCTGTGGAGGTAGTTCTTCAAATATAAATTCGTAAATACTCAATGCTTTCTGATGTACACCATTGGGAAGATTGGATGACAAACATAGGGATAATCTGTAAGACACTTGTTCAGCATATGGGATATAATACTCCTCATTTTTATTTAAATCAAAAGGAGGCTGTAGTGATTTGGATAGTCTTGATAAAAATGAAATATAATCTGCCCACTCCTCTAGTGCTTCAAATGATGTTAAAGCTTTTTCAACTTGTTGATAATATCTCTTGTCTTTAGAAGACAACTTTGATAAATCAGTATTATGTTTTGAAAACTTTGTACCAGAGTGTTTAGTTGACATTGAAGTTTTGGTTAATTATTTTAGCTAATCTTGAATTTTCAGTTCGTATATTTCTCAATTTATTTACTTTTTTTTTTAACAAGATTTAGTATCAATAGAGAAACAGTTTTCAGTTCAGAATTGTTAATATTTGAATTGACTTTATACACGTTTTACAGTTCTACTTAATAACCGAAACTTTCTTTATCTTTCAAGCCTATGTAAACTAAAACCCTGTTCCATTGATCTTTTTTATGAATCATGGCTAAAATCAAAACTGCTGGTAGATGCCATACGGAACACCAAAATAATTTTTTAGCATGAACATTTGCTAAACTCATACCTTCGCTGGTGAATTTAGAACCAGGTTTGTAATTGATTTGTTGTTGCTGCCAGAATTTGAATGCTAAATAAGTTAACCAACCATTTGCAATAGCTGAATCAAAAGGAAAAACCCAATCAGTTACACCAAAATAACTTAAACCAAAACAAAGTGGGAACATCAAAATAGAATAACGTAAAGCCACCCTTACATTCAACTTTGGATTTTCTGCGGCTGTCATTACATAACCTGCTTGTTTATATTGATCAGCTATGTTGTGAGACAATGAATTAAAATGAGGAAATTGCCATGCATATAATAAACCAGCTAGACACCAAGCACCTGGATGCATCAATGATGAAGATGCAGCCCACCCCATTAATGGCGGTATTGCTCCTACTATTGCACCCACCCATGTATTAAGAATAGATTTCCTTTTCATTGATGTATAAATCCATGCATATAAAACTATGTTTAAAAACCCCAATGTTGAAACAGTTGGATTTACACCAAACCAAAGAATGGAACATCCCACTGTACCTGTAATAGCTGCAAATTTATAAGCTTGAACAGGTGATATTAAGCCTCTTACAACCGGTCGACCAACTGTACGAGGCATTTTTCGATCAAATTCAGGTTCTCTTCCCATATTTATCGCATTAGCTGCACCTGAACATAAAGCAGTTCCAGCTGCTAAAAAGAACAATTCGTGTAATGATACAGATAATGGCGATATAGCATAAGAACAAATTGAACTCAAAGTAACCAAAACCGTCAAGTTTGGTTTAGTCAATTTTATATAAGCCTTTAATGCAGTTTGAAATTCAGATTTGGATTTAGGAATTGTAATTGGAATTCTATTTGAAGTTTTAGATGTTTTGGGAATAACCTGAAACGGTATTTCAGAACCCAAGCTTTGTGACAGTTTAGCTTCAGGTTCTTGACATGATAAAACTTTTGATGCAACGTTCTCTATTACTGAGTGTTGAGTTGAAGATAAATTTGAATTTTTCACTGGTGTGATATGCTGATCATTGGCACTATTCAATTGTGATGTAGGCTTATTTTCATCTGAGTCCAATATTATGTTGGTCGAAATTCTCCTTTCTAAAGTTGGCACTTGTACCCTTCGATTTAAAAATTGGTTATTTATGAAATTTCGATCTATTATCAAAGTTTTCGTACAATTATTGAAAAAGTAATTAAAATTGTTGACAGTGTGAAACTTTGAAATATTTATTAGCTTTGAAGACATTTCAAGGATCCTTCAATTATGTAGGTATACCTTTTCAATGTAATTTTATTGGCTTGTAATTGAAATTTTTTTTTTCTTTTCTCTTCGTACTTACAATCGAAGTTTATGGTATTAGATGATTTGAGACTTGATAAAGAATAATCTAAAAGGTATTATTTTACATTTAAAATGCATCGCATGAAGGAGATTTCAATTGAATAAATTAGCTGATACATATATCTATATACATTATATAGCTATTTGTTTTTCATTTGATGGTGAAGAAACTGAACTTGATGCTTTCTTCTCATTCAATTGTTTATTTTCTAACTTGTTCTCTATCAAATCATGGAATGCTATAATAGCTCTTACTAATGTACTTATGTAAATAATCATAAGCTCATCATTGGTTTTAACAGTAAATGCAGTGGCCAAAGGATTATGAGTTTTGATAGATTCAGAATTATTATTGTTGGATTCATCAATTGGGTGCACTAAATTTGGCAACAAGTTGAAAACATTTTGTAATTTACCCAAGATTGTGTGATTAATTGGTAGATTTTTTTGATAAACTTTGTCCAAATAATTGGCAATTTCTCTGAGTTTCTGATGCAAACCCAATAATGATTGATATGTTTGGGTAACTTTTAAAGACAAGTTTCCTGCTGCTTGATCTCTTATATCTCTCAATAAATGTTCAACACCTATTTCTTCTGCTTCTTCTGCTTCAATTAATGATGGAACATGAACAAAAGTTTTCTCAGCTGCAGAACCATCATTCTTTATATCATCAACTGCGTAATATGCATCAGTAGGAATACCTACTTCTCGAGGTTGAACATCAACAATTAACAACAATGGATTATCGGTATATCTTCTAAATACATCATTAATTTTTAAATCAGATGATTTTAATTTTGGTCCTGAATGATACCATCCAATTAACTTTTCTTTTGCATTGATTTTCTTAAACATTTCACCCATTGAATCTATAAAATTGTGATCCAAAAACCAAACTCCAGGATTCTTGTCATCTTCTTCAAACGGAATTGCATAAGAATTGGTTACTTTTATTATATTTGTAGAATTATCACCCAAAATAACACCAACCACTCTTTTCTTTGTATCTTTTGCTACTCTATTATAGTGGTCAACCACCGACAACAAAACTAGTGGTGATACGGTAACTGTTTTATCTAAGAAAGTCAATTCATTGGTACTGGTAACTGCTGAAGACATTATTAATTTAAAATTGTAATCTTAATCAATTATTGTATTGTATAATGAAATTTTGTTTAATTGTTTAATTTCTTAACCTCACGATTTTCTATTGATTTTGCCATTCGTTTTTTTTTCGTTTGAACTATAAATGTCATCTCGTGCATCAACCAAATATTACAATTTATACAGTTAGTAATTGATGTTTGGACAAGTTGTTATTGGTCCTCCCGGAGCTGGAAAATCTACATACTGTTATGGTATGTACCAGTTTTTATCAGCGATTGGTAGAAAGCTGTGTATAATTAATTTGGATCCAGCTAATGACAATTTACCATATCCTTGTGAGTTAGATATACGAGATTATATAAGCATTGAAGATATAATGGAAGAATTAAATTTAGGACCAAATGGTGGATTAATTTATGCTTTAGAACTGTTGGATACAGAAGGTATTGAAGAATTTTTAAATAAAATTGATATATTAATTCATGACAAGAATTATTTATTATTTGATTGCCCTGGTCAAATTGAGTTATTCACTCATCACAATTCATTGTTTAAAATTTTTAAGACATTAACGAAATCTAAAAAGTTGAGATTATGTGTTGTTTCATTAGTTGATTCGATATATTTGACAAGTCCATCACAATACATTTCGGTATTATTACTAAGTTTAAGATCAATGTTGCAACTAGATCTACCTCATGTCAATGTGATTAGCAAAATAGATATGTTGAAGAATTATGGCCCCCTTCCTTTTAGATTAAATTATTATACTGAAGCACAAGATTTAGACCAGTTAACACCCCATTTAGAAAAAGAATCAAATTCCATATTGGGTAAGAATTACGTCAAGCTAACACAAGCTTTTGCTCAATTAGTTGAAGATTTTCATTTAGTTTCATTTGAAGTATTATCAGTAGAAAACAAAAAGTGCATGATTAATTTATTGAGTACAATTGATAAAGCAAATGGGTACAGTTTTGGAAGCGAAGTAGGAGGAGATTTGATATGGAGTGAAGTAACTAGACAAGGAATTGGAGAAGAAGGTTATCGGGATGTCGATGTCCACGAGCGTTGGATTGAATTCAAAGATGAATATGACAATGAAGATAAAAAATTAGAAAAAGAATTGAAGCAACAATTTACAAACGAACAAGGCAAAAAACTAACAGAAGAGGAGGAATGGGAAGCAGCTGTCAGTGATTGGGAGAAAAATCACGGCGGAGAAGGTTCGTTGATGAGGTAGTATAATTTTATAGAAATCTGTAAATAAATAATTTATTCTGTAAGAAAAAAAAATAGTGACATCAGTATAGTGAAAAAAATTGAGATTAAATCAAGATGCTAAGCAAAAAACATGTGGCACAAGATTTTAATGAACCCAGGGATGAAGATGAGTTACGAGTGATGAGTGAACAATTTGAGAAAACTATTACAAGTTTGATTCAGAAGAAAGATCTTTTAGAAAGTCAACTAAATGAGCTTAAAAAGATGAAACAATATTTATCTGGTTCATCTGATGCTGATTCAAAACCAATTTTGATTGAATCCGAGCCTGGAAATTTTGAGAGCAAGACCAAACACGAAGCAATAGAATATTTGAATGAAAAAATAACTAGCATTGAAACCCTATATAACCAATTTGATGAAAAGGTAGAGGCTGCAAAGATAACTAAAAAAAACTTGCAAGATTTTAAGGATTTCCATGAAAAAGAAGCTGAGACTAAGTTAAATGAAGAAGGTCTACCATTTATAGATATTCAAGAAGAAATTGATGATAAAGGTAATGTAACAAATGTGAAACTCAATGATGACCTGATTGTAAAAGATTCAACAATAAATGAAAATGAGTTTAAATCTGATCTGAAATTCATTGCGAAAGATGACGTGATTAAACATGAAGAATCTGTAGATACAGAGGATTCTGATCAATTAAAGGAACTATATAAAGATATGGAATTGTACCTGACTAAAAAGGCTTCTTTGAATTTTGATCAAGAAGATTTATTAAATCGAATTGATACGTTAAAGATAAGTAGCGACGATAAGTTCAATCTTAAGAACTTATGCTTGGAAGAATTTAAAAAGTTTAATGATGAAGATGATGTGAACAACAATAACAAAGATTCAATTGAAAGTACCGAATGGTTTAAAGAAATAGCAAAAGGTGAGAATCAAAAAAATTTGGATATTGATAAAAACAATCTTATAGAGTTGGAGTTGTTAGCTGATGATTTGGTTGACTCTGAGAATTTACCTGCGGACTATGCAGACGATGAAGAATGGGATTACGATTTTGAAGATGACGATGATGATGATGATGACATGGCAGATGAATTGTTGTACGGTGAAAACCGTGATGGTATATTTGGAAATAACAAAAAATCAAACGAGATGCTATGGAATCAAATTCAAGCTGTAAGAAATGCAAAAAATTCTACAACAAAAGATCTGGTTATAGTTGAAAACAAGAAACCTTCAAAAAAGTCAAAATCGGTAAAATTTGCAGAAAATTTACAAATCAAAGAAATTGAAAACATCAGTGAACAATTGAAAAATGCTCCTTTAGCTTCAAAAGTATCATTGTTCAAACAAAATAGAATATCAAATCAGTTTAAGAATGAATCGAATAATGTGGAAGAGAAATTTGAGATATCAGAAATCAACGAAAATGAAATAGATGTAGAAGACGACAAGATAATAGAAGATGAGATATTTGAAAGAGATAGTGAAAGTGAAGATTTGGAAGAGCATATGGTTTCCCCACCTGTGCCAAACAAAAAGATTTCTAAGTTTAAATCAATGAAAAACTCAAATGCTAAAGCTTTAGATAATAATTTGTCGAAAATAGACAATTCAAAATTTGATGCGATTAATGAAAAGAAACACAAATTGGGTGAAGAAGAGGTTGTTGAAGATAATTCAAATATGACAATTAAGGATACACAACTTGATTATCAAAATTTACAACAAGATGATGATACAATGGCAAAAGCTTATGTTCTAGGTATGTATGACGATGATATTATGACAGAAGGTCCGGTGGTAAATGAGTTGGATGATTTTGAAGTGTTGAATCAAATAGTCGAACAGCGGAAATTGGATGATCCAACTAATGAATATGATAGTAATTTGAATGAAATTGGAATGGATGAAAATCCTGATTACGAGTTAGACGAAGATGGACCCGTTATGACTGATGAGATTATTGAAAATGATTTCGACGATGACTTTGATACCGAGGCTGATAATTATGAGGAAGAAGTATCAAATCAAGAATTAAAAGAAAATTATTACCGATTGCGCAACAAATTAATATTGCAACAGAATGGTTATAAGAAATCTCAAGAAGAATTGGAACTAGAACCTGTAGATGATGAAGGAAACCCAATAAAAATAAGTCGATTTAAAGCTGGTAGAATTATGAAATAATTCAATGGTTTTGTTAGTTTTATAGCTGAAAATATATAATATGATGTTACAATAATTCACATACTTCTCTTTTCTTGCTGATTGTAGAGTATGAGCTAAAGAAACATACAGCAAATAATACTTAAATTCAGGGTAGTGTGAGAATTGGGTGCAAAATAAATGCTTTTTTTTCTATGCTATTTTTATTTTCTTGTTCTGTGTATCACAAGTTCTTTGTCACAAATTCAATATTCAAACTTCAAACAAGATAAATCATCAATGTGGTATTCATAATGCAGTTTTTACTCTTAATATCAATCATTTACTCACTTTTGAGACATTTCTGCCGAATCAAAATTTATTTAAACCAAATTTTCACAAATCTAGATTTTCTCAAGTTACATCATCATACCAGTTGAAATGCTAAAGCTGAAATTAATAATGAAAATTATAAAGTCATTACTTATACTGCTATCCAAGTTTGGGATGTATTAAATTATTTGTTGTTTACTCATTTCTTTTTCACTTGGTTTTGAGTTTCACTTTCACATCATTGAACATTACATCTATGATTTCCAACAAATGACTTCACCTACTGCTCAAATCAACCATTGAGCTCCTTCTTTTATTTTGAATTTTGAATTAAACTTGTCGCAGCTTGGATAAACCTTCATATCCAACCACCAATGTCTGCTGCGTCACCTGTAGTTCATCCTTTGTAGATTTGACCACCTAAAACTGATGCTTTACTTAATTTAAGTTTGAATATTGAATTGGGTCATTAAGAAACTTGTGAAAATTGATGTACGGCGAAGCTATGTCAAAATTTTTCAAAAATTTCAAGCCAGATCCTTAGTTAAATTTGCTGAAGTGAATAAAATGCAGTTTTAATCACGGCTGCAGCTACATTAATCAAATACAAAGCCTACAAAGTGGAAGTTTTTAAGTTTCCATTTAGTTTAGAGTGGAAATTAGTAGATAACATTATCATTATTTTAAATACTGGCTGCTCAGATATAATAATAATCAAGAATCCATATAAACTAGCCAAATGGCCAATATTACACTAGAGCACCCAATGTTCTTATACAAATCCTCGAAATATATTGTTTACCTTTTCATAATTTTATTTGTTGAATAAAATAATACATTTAAAAATTAAATTGTTCTTCGATTGTAGTATTTTAAGAATAAAAACGTAGTTTACCAAAATTGTAACTATTGAAGACTTTTTGACAATAAGAGAATCGATTTTGAAGATGATAAATATTCGTAATTTGTGGGCTAGGAATAGAATAAAAATTAATATCCTTATAATCAATGTAATGACCAAGTGTGAAAGGCGCATTGTTGCATACAACTTATATAATCTAGAATTCCTCAGACATTATTGCTCTAATGTATAATTGACGTCATAAACTACACAAATCAGTTAAATATAAAATCGAATGATATTTGAACCGATTCCGATTCATATTGTTCATGTAGGTTGAGATATATCGGTAGCTACAACCGTTTAGTGACGATCTAATTTTCAACAAGAGTTGCATAAATAAACCTGGGGAAACCCCGGAGTAAGAAAAAATACGACAATTTTATCTTATAGCTTATTTTTCGTATTTAGTTTGTAAAAGTTAAATTGAAACGTTATAAATTAAAAATTCAATCAATAAATATACACATATTCTTGATAAGTTTTGTTAATCTTGTAACATTTCAAATTACGGTCTAACATTTTGAAACATTTATTACGTTGTAAAATTTAATCTATTAATGCCAGAATAAAGTTTCAAATAACTAATAAAAGTATTGCAAGTTGAATCTTTAATTGTCGGCTTATCTTAGTTGTGTAATATACATTTCACCAGTATTCGTTTTGAATATCCATGGGTATGAAAAAGACGAGAAAAATTGTCATTTTGTGCTACCAAATGTGACCATATATGAAGCACGCAATATATCACAATGTATGTTAAATAAAATGCTCTTGTTACACAAAATTCTCAAGCAATAGCTCCAAATAACAATATACCAATCAATAAAAAATTGAAACTAAGCTAAACAAAATTCTAGAAATAAATTACTAGATAGCCTCGGGCTAACATAATAGATCGAGCTAACTCAATCAAATGAAACGACTTGAAAGTATCTAATTAAAAAAAAAGAATTAGCCTGAATTTAATGAACATTCAAATTAGTGTAGTGAAAAAATTAAGAAACAAATTTAGAGTAAGAATTCAGTATTTTTAGTTGAATTTTGTTACTAAACACCGAAAAGAGTTTTAACCGGATTTTCCATGTAAAAATGTTTACCTAGTGACTGAATAGGATGAAGGGAATCAAACATTATATCAAGCAATATCTGTTCTAGACAAATACAAAATGAAAATAAAATAAACACCAATGAATTAATAACCAAATTATCAAATTGGTTTAATGACTGCAAAAAGAGAAAGATGCAAAAATAAAAAAAAAAAGAAAAAAAAAAAAAAAAAGTTTTGAGCAGCATAATTTGCAACCCAATTTTTTTTTTTAGAAACTAGTACAATATATTGTAATGTAAATAACAACACTGTTATATATATTCTGAAAAATAATTTATTATTTGTATCAGGAACGTAAACAACAAATCGATAAGCAGGCTGTGAGGATATATAAATGGGGAGAACAGAGGAAAAGGAGGAGTTTCTGATTAAAATAATAAATTTTTTATTGATTTTTGGTTATTTAAAAAAAAAAAAAAATATGCCAACAAAAAAATAAACAAAACAAAAATAGAAAAAAAAAAACAATTAATGAATACATTTTAATTTAATCGTTGTTGTAATAGCCGTGGCTGTCAACAACGACATTTAACAGCCGAAATAGAAATTTGATTTCATGACCCAAAAAAAAAAATTTGGTTCCAGCTTTTTTGCGGTTTATACACAGTAGCATAATAACTAAACGACCACGTATAAATGTCGTGTCTACTAAGTTAATAACGACATTTACTCCGGAGGGGAAAAACCGAAGTTTTTCAGTTGCAAAAACCAAAATAGAAATATCTTGTCATTTTGATCAACAATTTGATAATTAATTATCTTACATCGTTTAAATGGATAATGATGATGAAGATGATGATGGTATGTCTATAAATACATCTCGTAATCTCTTTAAACTAATTTTTTTTTTTCATTTCTTCTTCTTCTTTTTCTTCTCCGATCTTCAATCATCTTTTAGTTCAACTATTCAATTCATCTTCATCATCATATAACAAATCTTGTACAATAAAATCTTTACTGCAAATTAATCTATTACATCAATTAGTTACCCCTCCATTCAACCATTGTAACTTATTACTCATTTGATATAATTTAAAATCACATTTCATTTTATCAAATTATTTTTTTATCAAATTTAAAAGTCAAAAAATTTTATTTTTTATTTTTTTATTTTTTATTTTTTATTATTTTTTCCAATTGGTGACAGTTTTTTCAATTTATTTTGTAATTCTTGAAACATTCTATTATTAACATCATCATCATAATTAACTATCAACATCAATTAGTTATTAATTTAGAAACATCAATTGATTAGATAATTCATTCATATATTTTCATAATTCATTTTACAAGTTTCAAATCATTTTTTCAAAAAATTTAATTATAAAAGTTATAATAATATTCATAAATTAATTAATAATGTCAGCAATTTTGAAACAAAGAGTTAGATATGCTCCATATTTAAAGAAATTAAGAACAGGTGAACAATGTATTGATTTATTCAAAAATGGTCAATATTTAGGTTGGTCTGGATTTACCGGTGTTGGTGCACCAAAAGTTATTCCACAAACATTGGTTGATCATGTTGAGAAAAACAATTTACAAGGTCAATTGGCTTTCAATTTATTTGTTGGAGCAAGTGCTGGACCTGAAGAAAGTAGATGGGCAGAAAATAATATGATTTTAACAAGATCTCCTCATCAAGTTGGTAAACCAATTGCTGCTGCTATTAATGATGGTAGAACTCAATTTTTTGATAAACATTTGTCAATGTTTCCTCAAGATTTAACTTATGGTTATTATACTAGAAATAAAAAGAATGGTACAAATTTAGATTATACTATTATTGAAGCAACAGCAATAACTGAAGATGGTTCTATTATTCCTGGTCCTGCTGTTGGTGCATCACCAGAAATGATTAGTGTTTCTGATAAAATCATTATTGAAGTTAATACCAAGACTCCATCATTTGAAGGTATTCATGATATTGATATGCCTGTCAATCCACCATTTAGACAACCTTATCCACATACATCAGCTGATTTTAGACTTGGAAATCATGCTATTCCAGTTGATCCTGAAAAAGTTGTTGCAATTGTTGAAAGTACAACTAGTGATAAAGTTCCACCAAATACTCCAAGTGATGCTCAATCAAAAGCAATTGCAAATAATTTAATTGAATTTTTAGAAGAAGAAGTTAAACATGGTAGATTACCTGAAAATTTACATCCTTTACAATCTGGTATTGGTAATATTGCAAATGCTGTTGTTGAAGGTTTAGCAGAATCTAAATTTAAAAATTTAACTGTTTGGACTGAAGTTTTACAAGATTCATTTTTAGATTTCTTTGAATCTGGTTCATTAGATTTTGCAACAGCAACTTCAATAAGATTGACTGAAGCAGGATTTGAAAAATTTTATAATAATTGGGATACTTATTCAAAAAAATTATGTCTTAGATCACAAGTTGTTTCAAATTCACCAGAAATTATTAGAAGATTAGGTGTTATTGCTATGAATACTCCAGTTGAAGTTGATATCTATGGTCATGCTAATTCTACCAATGTTATGGGTTCAAGAATGTTGAATGGATTAGGTGGATCAGCTGATTTCTTGAGAAATGCAAAATTATCAATCATGCATACTCCATCAGCTAGACCATCTAAAATTGATCCAACTGGTGTTTCATGTATTGTTCCAATGGCTCCACATATTGATCAAACTGAACATGATTTGGATGTTGTTGTTACGGAACAAGGTTTAGCTGATTTAAGAGGATTATCACCAAAAGCAAGAGCTCAAGTCATTATTGATAAATGTTCTCATCCAGATTATACTCCTCAATTACAAGATTATCTTGATAGAGCTATATTTTATTGTACTAAAAAGAAAACATTACATGAACCACAAATTTTGAAAGATGTTTTCAAAATGCATTTGAATTTCCAAGAAAATGGTACAATGAAATTAGATTCTTGGGATCAAAAATTTTAAACATGAAATTAATAAAATAAATAAAATTCCAAAAGGATTGGGTTATAGAAATATAAATAGAAAAGAAAAAAATATACAGGTATCATTTTATTATTGTTTTTGTACAAATGTTTCTTTATGTTGAATGGGAAGAATTTAAATATTTAATCTTTTTTGCCAATGCATATTTAAATGACTTTAATAAACCTGCAGAAAATACACCTCTAATACCTTGCTTTATTGAACTAATTATTATAGTTCTACTTATCAATGAAGTTATATGATGTGCTAATTTATCATGCTTTGCAATTTCTTTTAATGATTTATCTTGAAATTTTTTATATAATTGAGTTCTAAATTGTAATGGTAAACAACCTATTAGTTTTATCTTATGTGGAATTTGTAAATTTTTTTTAAAAATTCGATTTATTGAATCATTATTTACAATAATTAAATAATTTCTATGAATAAAATGTTCCAATATTGGTTCATATAATCTTTTAAATTGATCAAATTGTTTAGATACAATGTTTTTAACTTTATTTGGATTTTCTCCACCAATATACATTCTAAAATCTCCTAAATATGATAATTTTGTAATTTGTTCATATAATTGCTTTTCTGAAAATTCATTTGATTTAATTAATAAAATTGCAACTGTCATTGCATTTTTTAAATTATATTGATTAAGAAATTTAACCATTGGGTCATTATCAATTATAAAATTAACTGGTTTTTGTAATCTACCAGCAAAATATAATGAATTCCATTCTCCTAAATCCAGTAATGCTGCTTTAGATGAGACAATTCCATATTTAACCAATTTTTCATTAATTTTAACAAATGGATTAAAATATATCCCATCATTACCTTGTATTAAATTTATTAATTTTAAAGATTTGACAGAATAATGTTGTGGGTTTTGCTTTAAATTTTGTTGATGAAATTCTTGACAATCTTGAACTATATTTATGAAATCCAATTGACGATCTGATTCAGGTTTATCTTCATATCCATCTTGAGGTAAAACTCCTGATCCATAACCAATTGAAACATCAATTAATGAATCAAAAGATTTCAGGATTTTTTCTAAACTCTCTTGGTTTTGTATTGATTTTTCATCTAAATAAACTTGTTGATTATTTGCAGTGAAATCTTTAGGAATTGTCAATCTTTCCAAGCCAAGGGCTCCAGATGATATTATCGATTGATAATATTTATCTGAATAAGGTGTGGTTGAAGATATAAATGTTTTCGTACCAAATTTAGATTTTTCAATATTAGCATTTCTATTTCTATCTTGACTTTCGTTTTGAAACAATTGAGTAAAGCTATTGAAATTTCTGACAATAAAGAACTGTAAACTTTTGGAATTGGTGTTAGTTTGACAATACTGTAGAAAACATCTTGTGCTCATATCTCAATTAAAAATTAAACAACCTCACAATTCCTGATAAACCTACTACTAGTATATATCAATGGTAAACCTGGCTGCTTGAATTTTTTTTTTTAACTTTGTTTTGATAAAAATTAATTTTGTCGTGTGGTCAAATTTTATAAGCAGTTACGTAATGAATTAGGTAAGCATAAAACAAAACCTGCTACCGGTGGCATGATACTGCCTAATTAGGTAGTCTACAGAAAGTGACTCAATATTATTACGAACATTTAATTTTTTTTTTTCATATTGTTTCACGTTTTCATTCAACAATGTCTGCTTCACAAGTTTATAGATCCACTCGTTCTTCGAGCAAAGAAGAATTATCATTTGAAGATGTTGTCATGACCGGTTTAGCACCAGATGGAGGATTATATTTACCTTCAAAAATACCTAGTTTATCAACTGAAACCATAAATCAATGGAAAGATTTAACATTTAATGAATTAGCATTTGAAATTTTAAGATTATACATTAATTCAAATGAAATACCAGATAAAGATTTAAAACAATTAATTGAAAAATCATATTCAACTTTTAGATCAAAAGATGTTACACCAATTAAAAAATTAAATAATAATTTATATATTTTAGAATTATTTCATGGTCCAACTTATGCATTCAAAGATGTTGCTTTACAATTTGTAGGTAATTTATTTGAATATTTTTTAAATAGAAAAAATTCATTAAAGAAACAAGATGAACCAAAAGATATTATTACTGTTGTTGGTGCAACTTCTGGAGATACAGGATCTGCTGCAATTTATGGATTAAGAGGTAAAAAAGATGTTTCAGTATTCATATTATATCCAACTGGTAGAATCAGTCCAATCCAAGAAGAACAAATGACTACTGTTGAAGATGCAAATGTTCATACATTATCTGTAAATGGTACTTTTGATGATTGTCAAGATATTGTAAAACAAATCTTTGGAGATAAAGAATTTAATGATAAATATCATGTTGGTGCAGTTAATTCAATTAATTGGGCAAGAATTTTAGCTCAACAAACTTATTATTTTTATTCATATTTTCAATTACAAAAAAAATTATCTAAAAATTCAAAAGTTAGATTTGTTGTACCATCAGGAAATTTTGGTGATATTTTAGCTGGTTATTATGCTTATAAAATGGGTTTACCAATTGATAAATTAATTATTGCAACTAATGAAAATGATATATTGGATAGATTTATAAAATCAGGTGAATATGCAAAACAACAAGAAATTGGTGTTAAAGCAACTTATTCACCAGCTATGGATATTTTAATTTCTTCTAATTTTGAAAGATTATTATGGTATTTAATAAGAGATAATTTAACTGAAAATAATGATGAAAAAGCAGGTCAACAATTAAATGAATGGATGAAACAATTGAAAGAAACAGGTAAATTTTCAGTTCCAGAATCAGTTTTGAATGGTGCAAGAACTATATTTGATTCTGATAGAGTTGATAATGAAGATACTGTTAAAACAATTAAAGAAGTATATTCAAGTAATTCAGAAAAATATGTTATTGACCCTCATACATCTGTAGGTGTTACAACTTCATACAGATTTATAAAACAAGATGATGACGATTCAATACAATATATATCATTATCAACAGCTCATCCAGCAAAATTTTCAGAAGTTGTTAACAAAGCATTAGATTCTTTTGATGGATATTCATTTGAAAAAGATGTTTTACCACAAGAATTAAAAGCTTTGAGTACAAAAGAAAAGAGAATTAAATTAATTGATGAAGCAAGTCTTGAAAAAGTTAAACAAGCTATAAAAGATGAATTAAAATTTTAAAAATGTATATAAATAGTTAGAGAATACACTTCATTAATTCGATAAAATTAAATATCATTTCTCTCATTAAACTTGAGTAACGAAGGTAAGAATTTGAAAACGAAACATATTCAACTTGACAAGTCTAATGAAAAAATCAGGTTGATCAAGTAAATACATTGAATACACAATGATACAAGTTTGACCCCATTCAATTCGAATAAATATAACGCCTGAGCGATGTTATTTAATTATTTCTGTGATTTGAACCAAGTAATATAACTGCAGTATGATCACCTTTGAAATCGGTGACTTATTCTTCCACTAGCATGTTGAATCAGGTACTTTGGCTTTGATTAAAATCCAACGGTTTCAATTCTTTCTATAATTGTAGGTAAGCTTTAACTATTGGTATGTTCATGTTAACAAATTATTAATTGTAACCAATATACTCTCCCAGTAGAGTTCTACATTAAATATTGTATCCTATACTTTTATAAAATATAATTTTAACTTTATGCATTCATCCTAGACAATTTTTTTACACAAAATTGATGCGCAATAGTAGGACATCGGAACGCAAAAAATTGGTGTTTGAGTTTTACCCTTTAAACCAACCTAAATCGACTTCTCTTCTACATCCTTTTTTTGTAATCTAAGAGTGTTATATTTATTGAAAATTGTTACAGATGTCTTAAAATGTTGGTTTTGAGAATGCTGGAAAAATTAACTAAGGGTCCAGCCTAAAATTTTTGAAAAAATTTTGACATAGCTTCGCCGTACATTTAAATTTCACAAAATTCTTAGTCAACTAATTCAATATTTGAACTTCAAATAAAACAAGTCATCAATGCGGTTTTAGGTGGTCAAATCTACATAGAATGAACTACAGATGAAGCAGAAGACACTGGTGGTTAAATATAAAGGTTTATCCAAGCTGCGACAAGTTTAATTCAAAATTGAAAGTGAAACAATAAAGTCAATTGTTAATTTGAGCAGGTGAAGTCATTTGTTGGAAATTATGGATGTTGAAATGTTCAATGATGTAAAAGTGAAATTAAAAACCAAGTGAAAAAGAATCATGCAAACAACAAATGATTTAATACATCCCAAGCTTGAATGTCAGTAAATTTAAACTCCATAATGCTCAGAATCAATTTAGCTTTAGTAAATTAGCTGGTATGTAAATTTAATTTGAAAATATCCAAATTTGTGAAAATTTGGTTTATTTGAATTTTAATTCGGCAAAAATGTTTCAAAAGTGAGTGAGTAATTGATATTGAGAGTAAATATAGCTTCATAAGTACCGCATTGATGATTTATCTTGTTTGAAGTTTGAATATTGAATTTGTGACAAAGAACTTGTGATACACAGAAATTAAAAAATTTTGATATGTGAAGTTGTAAATTTATTTGCACCCAGATTTATTTACACGTGACCGCGCACGTGCTTTTAAAACAATGTAGTATTCATTTAATAATTTCAATTTAAATACACCACAAGGTGCCGGTGTTTTTCTATATAGAATTAAATTTTATCTAGTTTTTAACCCTGAATGTACGAAGAAAAAAAAAATCAATTTAGAATTTATCAACAACTAGTATATTTCATTAGAGACGAGATACATGAAAGTCAATTATACCGGATATAAATACACTCATCTAGAGTATTATCATCAAATTTCAAATTTATAACTTGACTGTGCATGGTGTCCGCATTCCTGACAATTGGTCATGTATATTATATATAAATACACTTATAATTCTTAAATGTCGAAATACAAAACAATGCCTCATTTAAATAATACTCAATTTTCACCCATTATTCAAGTTTATTCTGAATAAATTAAATTGTTTTATATTTTAAAAACTGTAGTTGTCAATGTTGAGGATAATGAAATACTACGACAAGAATAATATGTGATAGATGTGAAATAAGAATAAATGCGAGATGACAAAAAGTGAAATGGGAATAAGAGTGAAATGAGAATAAAGTGAAATGGGAATAAAAGTGATAAAGCTTAATAAGAATAAGTGAATGAAATAATAAATGAAGAAATGTATAAATAGAAGGTAAGCTACTATGTTTTAATAAATATCGAATTATATCGTTATAAAACGTCTACTACTCTTACAGATAATACAGCTAATGCTACTAATGATCAAACTCAAACTGCTAACCAAAAAGTTCAATTCAACAGTCGATTTTTGAAGGTTTTGAATCAACAGACAATTTTTTTACACAAAATTGATGCGCAATAGTAGGACCTCAGAACGCAAAAAATTGGTGTTAGCTTTTTATTCATTAAACCAACTTAAATAGACTTCTAACTTCTTTTTTTGTAATCTAAGAGTGTTATATTTATTGAAAAAAGTCACAGATGTCTTAAAACGTTGGTTTTGGGAGTGTTGTAAAAATTAACTAAGGGTCCAGCTTGAAATTTTTGAAAAATTTTTGACATAGCTTCGCCGTACAATGAAACTTCACAAGTTTCTTAGTCAACTAATTCAATATTCAAACTTCAATTAAGTAAATCATTAATGCGGTTTTAGGTGGTCAAATCTACATAGGATAAACTACAAGTGGAGCAGCAGACATTGGTGGTTGAATATAAGGATTTATCCAAACTGCGACAAGTTCAATTGAAAATTGAAAGTAAAAGATTAAAATCAATGGTTGATTTGAGCAGCAGGTAAAATGATCTGTTGAAAATCATAGATGTAACGTTCAATGATGTGAAAGTGAACTTAGAACCAAGTGAAAAAGAATTGAGTAAACAACAAAGGATCTAATACCTTCCAAGCTTGAATGTGAGTTTAAATTTAAACTCTATAATGCTCATGAATGATTTCAGCTTGAGTATTTCAACTGGTGGGCAAATTTAACTTGAATTTATATTTGTGAAAAATTGGTTTGTTTGAATTTTGATTCGGCAGAAACGTTTCAAAAGTGAGTGAATAATTAATATTGGGAATAGAGACAGCTTCATGAATACCGCATTAATGATTTATCTTGTTTGAAGTTTGAATATTGAATCTGTGATAAAGAACTTGTGATACACAGAAATTCAAAAATTTTGATATGTGAGGTTGATTATTTATTTGCACCCAGGTTTATTTACACGTGACCACTCACGTGCTTACAAAACATTATATCAAGAAATAAACAACGCGATTCTTTAGTAAAATGATCCAGAGCAGTGTTTGAGGGTATATTTACATTTTTTAGCTACTGTAATACTCTCTAATCGAGCTGTAGCGTGGCGATCTCTTGACTACAAACTGTAAACATTGTATTTGCGTCTGTGGAACATGCTAAAAAAACAAAAGTCATAGTTAAGAAAGTAGGCGCAAAAAAATTTATACCAAAAAAATTTATATCAAAAAAAATTATTTGTGCAACACAAGTTCTTCTTCACAATCCATCATCAAGGACCGAAATAGATAGGGAGACATCGGCTGAAGCACTCAAAAGCAGGGCCAGTCACAGTGAGGTATCACCTGATGCACTGGGTCTCAGATAAAACC